>WURS02447283.1:0-14449 GCA_011762765.2 Rhinocypha anisoptera
TATGTGGAATTTCAAAGTTGTGTCTCATTTAATCATGAAGCAGTTCCACGAAGTCACGCCGGAAACTATTTCCTATTCAAACTTCTTGCCTGACCACCCTGCTTAATGACTTCTCCAGGTGTCTGAACAACATATATGAAATTACTTATGTTCCTTATGTTTCTTTTCCAGCAATTGTCTTTATGTTAATATCATACATGATGTCTCTCTCATGACCGTTGACCCCTAGGCTGTGGAATACTTTGATCAACATTTTGGCATTCAACTGTGGAGAATACGTTCTTGTATGCATGACCGCCGCCGTCTTCGTACCGTCCCTAGACCCTCTCCAAATTTTATGGTCTGTCCTTTCCAAAAAGGTTGGAATGGTCACACTTTCCTATTGTTCCGGAATAGGGCACCCTTCATTAATGCCATTTGTGACAGTTCACAACCCTCGGGCAAGTTTGACAAATGCACTTCGTCCACAGAGATTTGGGAAATTGTTTTCTGGCCCACCCTCCCTTAGTAGTTGCAAAGTTTTGGTAGAATTCTGGTTATAAGTGAAAGTATTTACATACTGTTTGGTATCAAATTAATCAGAATTTACCAAGGAAAATAAATATGGAATTAATTTTTGAACAGATTCCTGAATGAACTATTTTGACTATAGTCAATTGTATCTCCACTTGGAGGGAATTAGGCTATGTGGTCAATAAGGGTCATCCCAGGTCCACCACCTAATAAACTTTTTCGGATTTTGAAGGGAAGAGTGCTTTGGCTACTTTTCTCCTGCACACAGCTGTCACAAAAGAACTAGGCTACCACAGCTGAGGGGTTAAGCCAGATGGCTCCTCTCTTGTTTCTGTTTCCTGATACATCTTTCAATCATCATTTCCTATATATTCACATGGCATTATCTTGATTCCTCAATAGTTCCTTCAGTGCTATGGAGTTCTCTTTCATTTATACATTGACAATGGTACATCGACTAACAGAGATAATTCGTTTTGGAATCACATTCGTTAGCTGAAATATTTGTAAGAAGAAACATGATTTCCCTAAGATCTCTACAGAAAATGTTTTAAATTGTTCTGGATGCTGCCCACAATTTAAGATAACTGCTTTAAAATTGTAAAAAGCACACTATAAAAGGGAAAAAACTCATTAAAGGCTAAGATGTATTGCTTGAAAAATTCATCTCCCTACACTGCTGTATTATGTTACCATGCATGTCCACTAAAATGTTTCTTAGCCAAATCCAAATATGTTACCCGAGACCAAAAAACAGCAAAAAACTCTTCGTTAGCCGAAAAATTCATTAGGTACTCATTAGGCAACATATCACTAGATACTCTTTCTTCAGTCTTCAGCTATTTTTTCTTTCCACACTAGTTTTTTCTGGAGATGCTGCAGACCATTGATCTCCTCCCCCTCAAGGCCTCTTCACATTTACATTAGGATCTGGTGTGCCCCCATAGTTTTTCCATTTTTCATCAAGTGAATTGAGTAAACATTTGTTGAAAATTTTAGTCAGACTTAAAAACACAAGTTTTGAAGACTAATTTTTTATGATAAAATTAAGGTAAAGCTATATAGAATAAAAATTTTAACAGTTTAACATATTAGATTATGATTTAAAGTATTTAATAATATCAAATTTGTCTTCCATGACTTAAATTAATTCTAATGATATTTAAATATATTTTTTTTCACAAATTTCTATCATATAGTTTTTGCTGATATTTAGCCATTTCTAGTTAGAATTATCACTATACTTTGCCTCATATTCCATAACATTTCATCAAATAATTGTTATGATATCAGTATTATGAAGGAATCTCCTTTAAGATCACAACTAAAATGATTATGAGGAATGTTGGAAATTAAACACTATGTAAATTAGGATCAATGAAATTTTATGATGTAAATATTTTTCTTTCAAAACATTTTGAATAAGTTTGTCCTTTTGAAGATACACACATCCCACCATGGTGTGCTCTTATATTTATAGTACAATGATGTGACACATTTTTAATTATTGTGAAAGTAGTCTTAGTCGAATATGGAAAGTTCATCAGATATTTTTTTAGAGCTATTCAGTTCTAAAAAGAAATTGTTTTCGATCTAATGAATTTTCCATTGGTCAGCTTGGCCAATGGAAAATACATTTCCCTGACCTTCCATTAGCAACTGGCCAACTTTTTGTAATTGATTGTATTGTAGTTATCTAATTGAAAATAATATTTGCCATTATTTCACAGTTGAAACAGAAATTACAGTTTTAAAGAATTATGAACAAGGTTTAAGACAACATTATCAAAATATAAGTCCTACTATGACTACTTAAGAACTCAAATCATTGAATTGTGAAAGTTTTGGTATAGCCTTTAACTAAAGTCCCATTATCATGAAACTCATTGTAAGAGTGAAGTAAAATAGTGGATTGAAGTATCCATCAATTGAAACCATTACCAAAAAATATGGAGAAGAATTAACCTAGGTATATTCAGGGTATTCAGTTATATGAATAAAATTTTATTCAAGGTAAATAGAGCAATGTGAGGATTGAAGTGCCTCTGTTGCCGTTTGGCCAAAAACATAATACTCCTATAGTTCATATGATATGGGAAACTGAATAAAATAATTGCCCCATTTATTGAGTCATACAATTAAGATATTTTTGGGTGAGCTGAACCACCACAGTGTAGACATTAGCCATGCTTAATACAGGCCACAACCATTTGACCTTTGATTTAGAAGGTGGTGTTGAACTGCTTGACAATATGGCCAATAAAATTTTCAAATATCTTGAGAAATGTAATATTTATTTCATATGGAACAATGATAGTATAATTTGTTAAAATAAATTACATTTTCTTAATACTCAGATATATGTATTAACATACCATCTTTCCTGGCCCTTAGGGTGCACCAGTCTATTTATTGCACTGTGATATTTTGGGTTTAATTTTCGAAAAAAATAGTATATGACAATGTCAATGTTTATTAAATGTGATTCTTCCATTCCAAAATTAAAGGCTATATTAAAGGTTGTTTATCATGGAATAGGTAAGAACTAATAAAAATCAATTATTTTCTCTCTGCAATGAAATTATTTCATTATGAGTGTGGCATTTCCTGACATTAGAAAAAAATATTTACCCCCAGCCCATAAGATGCAGGCCTATTTCAGATCAAATTTTTGAGTGAAAAAAGTGCATCCTATAGGCCGGGCAATATGGTATATGAATGCATTCAGGACTAAAGTAGTCCTCAAGTGGCTGCATTGTATGTACAAATTCAAAATTAATACTGATTTTAAGTGAGTAATTTAGGTAATGTAGCATATATAACATGTTGTATAATGCAGAATAGTATCTGTGTCTCATAATTACTATATTATATGTAGCACCAATTTAATGTTTTCATCATTAATGTATATTATTATTGTATTTTAATTTTTCACAATAATAATATGTATTTATATAATCAGCAATTCAAAAGTACAAATATAGGACATGTCACAAAGTAGATCTAATAATCCAGATAATATCTAAGGAAATATCCTGAAGGAAGTACTTTTTATCTTTATCAATTGATATGGTGCTGATTTCTTATTGAATTTTGACATTATTGAATTTTTAAGTAAAATATATTGTATCTTTGAGTAATCTTTATTCATTGTGAAGGATTTCAATAGCATACAAAGAGTAAAGTACCCATTTCATTAAGATTCTAATGTCACACCCACCAGAATACATAGGAAAGGGCATCAGGTGGTCCCCTGAATTTCTCTATCGGAGAAGAAATAATCACTGTATCCTCCTTACATTATGACTAGTTTTTTCACTGTGTGTGTTTTTGTAATGTTACTCTTTCAAATCGGCCTCCCCTGGCAATGCTGATGTGGCAATTTATGCTGGTAATATAGGTATATCAATTAGTATTAACCATTTTTCAAACCATGGACTATGCCACTGTTTTGTCATTTAAGCTCTTTAAGCTAATATTTACTTCATCATAAGGTTCAATTAAACATTATTGAGAAGTACTAGTAAGAGGCATAGTTGTTATGCATATTTACAACTTGTACATAGGTTGAAACACATGCAAACAATAATTATTGTGTCTCATCCCTCAAGTAAGTCTACTGTATTATTAACACATAACTGTAGTGCTGAACCCAAGATGGCCACATGTTTAGACATCCTGAAAATCAATTGATATAAGTTTGCCTTCCTCGCTCAAATTTAAAATTTCATATTTGTTAATGGGCAAATATGTGTATGTACCTATCACCATTGCACGTGCAAACAGGGATGTAGTTTTTGACAGGTAAATAGCTGAATGCCTTAAGTTAGTCATATTGTAACAAGAAAAGGAAAATATTTGGAGATATTCCTTAGAATTTTAGAAATAATGAATCATTAATGAAGCTTATGCTGACAGAAACACCAGTAAATATGTAAAGAAGAAAATAAGCTTTCCACTGCTTGTAACATGTCACAAAATGTAAAGCTATAGAAGGAAAAAGATAATTAAATGATGAACAAGAGTTATATAATTTTCAGAATTAGATTTATCAAAAAATCATGTACAATTCAGTAGGCCTTGATAGAATTACCTAATAATAAGCGGATTGAATATTTTTGATGCTTTTTGGAGCAAATTTTATTTATGAAAGAGTATCTTGACCAGAAAATATAAAAGTATATACTTGTTTGGAAAAGCAAGATTTTACCATGTAACATATTTGTAAATTGTGTATACGATTGTAATTTAATTGATTTAATAAAGTGTCATTTAATAGGACTTTTTATTCCCTTGTGATTAATTCTGTAAGTTTACTTCAATGTTTATGTGCTATAAGCTTTGCTATGAAATAGCACTTATATCAGTGAAGGTTTAAAAAAAAACAAATATTTGTTTTGAAAGTATATTCAAATAGAATATTTACTACAAGTACACCAATCTTATATAAATTTCATTTTTTTACCCATAATTACAAGTATCCAATCTTGTATAGTTTTCCAATAGCAAAATTTCCAATAGCTATAGTGCCATTTAAACTACATTCTTGATAAGGTGTGTTATATTTTTGAACTTATGTGGAACTTAACTTATGCCTATAACACTGAAATGTTAATGAATAGAAAAGAAAAGTTATATCATGCTTGTAGCAACAGTTGTGACAATCACAATCATCTTTATTGTTCTGTTGGGCCACATACATATGACATAGGCCTCATCAGAATAAAAGTATAGCCACAAACAAAAAATAAAAGAAATTAAGAATTTTGCTTAGTGATAAACGAATTCTTCAAAAGAATATATCGATGTTCCCAACAAGAAAATTTTTGCTTATGATACACCTTGATTATTTATTGCATTAGGTAGACAATTGTAGTTTGACACCATGGTGATAAGGACCTTTGTTTTTTCATTCACATCGTCTAGAGCAGTGTTCCCTAAACATTTTCAACCTACTGATCTCCATTGTTTCCACAAACCTATGCTCAATGTCCCCCGATCGTAACCTCGTTTCTTTTCGCCCACCCTAGACCAAATCACTGCCCCCAAGGGGGTAGTAGTGCCCACTTTGAGAAACACTGGTCTAGAGTGAGCATGAATATTGTTTTTTATTCTTGTACTATGTCCATTTAAATTGTAGTTCCTATCTTGGTTTGAAAGGTTCATCTTGACAGATATTATAATCTCTAATACTTGCTGCCAGGGGTAATATTTTTAATTGATGAAAAATATCTCAGAATGACTCTCTTGCATGCAAATTAAAATATTTCTAGTTGGTATTTTGCAATTTAAAGACCTCATAGATCTGACTTGAGTTCCCCAGAGAATTATGCCATAAATTAATAGTGAGTGGAAATTTGCAAATAGAATATTGAAATATGGCATTTCAAGGTAATGGAAATTAAGCATTAATATCAAGAAAACAAAAGTGGTTGTTGCAGACAAAAATTGGATCAAGGTACAAATATATATGTTAAAATAAACAGTAAGTAAATCCGATGAAAGAATTTTGTAACTTAGGCTGTTTACTTATTCAGGACAACATATTCTTACATGAAGTGAAAAGATGAGTTGAACTAAACAAACAAGCACTTTAAGGTAAGAAAAATTGTCTCATGTACAACAAGCACATAGAGTTGAATGTAAAGAAGAAATTAGCAAAAGCATTAATACGGAGCCTTTTGCTTGGATCCTAAATAATTTAGGAGCTGGTCCCATGACACAAATTAGGAAGTTCTCCCCTGGGTATTATAGTTTTAAACTTTTATCACACCTTATAAATTGACAATTTTTTCTATATTATTTTCAAGTACTCATCCCTAATAAGACTTAGAAATTTTACTGTGCCTATTAGCTTAATGTAATGGAATATTAGCTAATATTAGTTGCAATCATACAAATGATTTAATTAAATAATAAAAATGCAGTTATTAATATGTTATTTACGGTAGTTGTAAAATACTATTGGTTAAAGCATGAAGAATGCGCTTTAACTTCATTGTTTACAATGAGTGACGAAAATATTTCATATCGTTCTTCCCGCTTTCCCTTGTCTCTCTCCATAGATGGTACTAAAGCCTATCGTGAGATGGCAGGCTTGTACTTAAGCGCTGGCGCTGGATTGTTTGCTCAGTTTGTTCTACTTGAACTAGTTAGGAGTCATCAATCTCTTAACTCTCGTGTTAAGGCAGTTCGTTCTTTGGTCTCTGTACTCATTTTAAAGATAAGGCTGAAGAAGAAGCTCGCTCCCACAAGATAGAGAGTTGAAGGGTATAAGCACCCCCTCCATAATTGATTTTTCCATATTACTTCTCACCTTGTGACCAGAATAACGTTCCTGCAAGAGAGAAAATGTCTGTAACTCAGGTAGGCATGGCAAGCAGTTTTGTGACTGATATTTTATTAATTCTTACGTTGGAAATGAAATATTCTACTCTATTCCTAAAGTGGTGTAACTCTGTTTCGAGGTTGACATTTTAGTCAGCAATTCTGGCACGGTTTGAAACATATTTTTAGGTGTCCTTTGCCGATAATAATAGCGTTACCCTCTACGTACCGCAATGGTCTTTTGTAGAAGATCATTAAATTAATAACTTTTTAAATGGAAATTATGAATTTCTTTTAGCTTGCCCGTACTAGTTTACGGCCTTGCCTGAGAGCTTTTTCTACTACTGCTGCCGCTAATTCTTCGGAAGTCAAACATCCTAATGGGTACGCCTTCGGTAAGTGAATGAGTATGGACTTTAACCTGATTTCAGTCTTGATGACCGTATTAAAAATATATTCTACTGTTGTGAGGTTTTGCCTGACCAACTTGCTGTAATCGTTTTCTATTTGTAGTTTTTTGGTCAGTATGCCAAAAGTTTGTACTTCCAGAACCAATTTAATGATAAGGTGTGTACAAATAAAATATTTCCCCCTCACTATTTATATTTGAGTCAACAAAGTATCCGTTATCAAGAAGAGAATGCAGATTAGCTTCAAACACTTGATTACGTGAGGTTTTTCCCTTCCCAATGGTCATCGCTGTACCCACACTTACTGAGAATGTTCAATATTGAGTCATTCTCTATCATTATTGGCTCTGGAAACAGATTTTGGTACCTCGGACAAGAGCTCACTCTATATTTTTACGGTTTCGCATGTGCCCGTCGATTCACCATAGGCAAAACAGTAGTTCGTATTTTCTGTTAGCCTAAAATGTGTGCCAAATGCCTTTGCTTCCTAGTGTCCGTTATGAAATCCAATTTGTTGACGTTGAAGGCCGGTCCCAGTCAGTGAGCGTCTTAAGTACACGTGTACTTGACCTAGTGGGATTCTCCTCGTGTTGTGACGGTTTTGGCCTTTGTGTGGGCGGTGTCCTGTTATATGGCAAGTGCATGTGTACTCTAATTTCTTGGTGTTCCCTTCAACAGGGAATCTCAAAACCGTTTTGGGACTAAAGGGAAAATGAAAGTTGTCTCAAAGATTTAGGAGGCAATTACAAAATTGGAACTATTTGCAGCTGGAAGAAAAAATGAGGAAAGTGCATTTTAGTGTCTTGCTGTTTTTAAGTAATCGTGGAACCCTTTTCTAAACCATCCAGAATTAGATTGGGTGCCATTTTTTTTATCAATTTGAAGTAATAATTGCTTGGTAAGAGAGCATAGTCATCTGTTATTTTTACTGTTGTTCCCGGTTATTTTATAATTGTATATAATTTAAATGACTGCATTCGGTATGAGCTAACGCCCTTGAAATTTTATAACCGATGTGGTACAACAGGTCGTCTTATTGGCAAACATTCCAAAATGTTCACAACTCCTTGTATGTAAATTACCAACCTAGAACGTTATCATTCAGCCTCTAATAATATCAAGCATATTTGGAAAATATTCTTTAGTTGTGTCATGTGTTTTGTTTTTGCTGTTCTCTATGATTTTTCGGAGCATATAGGCTGTATATATCTATAGATACACTGCTGTAATGGCCTAACTCGGGGATGGACCGAGTTTAATACATGTGGTGCATATAATTGTTTCATATGGTTGAATAGTGATATATTTAGGCTACTTTTAAAAATATTATACCAAATGTGTGTTAGCATTTAATTTCTACTTAAATGTTCAAATTTGTGTTTTGTTTAATCATGGTTTGACGAAGTTGCCCGGCTTTGCCAGGGAATGTTTCAGGATTTGTATTTACTTTTCTCGATGTAACTCATTTGAAAATGGTCTGGTGTTACGGATATACCATTCAGTGCAGGGACGTGCTTCGAAATTTCTCCTAAGTATAAGATTTTCTACGGACAGTAACCATGCCGATAATAATGAATTACGTTAGTTTTGTTGGGTCTACTTTTTTGGAAACTAAACTAAAGGAATTAGGATTATGTTATGTCTTTGTCACTTTGTATAAAGCAAGATATTTTTGGTGTTTATTGTCTAAACTAATAATTATTTAAAATCTTTTAAGCCTTATTGGCTCTTGTTTTCCATCAATCAGCGCCGTATTATGACATAGGCTAATTACTACTACTACTACTACCGGCCCACGCAACTAAAGGCCATGAAAGACCGAATCAAAATATTGATTTTATCCCGAACTAATATTGCAATTGAATTTTCTTAAATTGACTTCTATATAATAAGATAAATTAATAAAATCTCAAGTTACGTAAGCTTAACATTAAATATTGTTAATGTTGCTGTTCGATCGACACTAATATCAAATCAAACGCCTCAGATCAGGAGAAATGTATAAAGGGGTTAGGGTGGAAGGAAGTCGGTTGTCGTAGAAGCCACCAAAAATAAACTAATCCAAAAATAAAGTGATTGCCGTTGTTTAAAAATATATACCACAGATATTGTATTACTATATTTTATTCATTAAACATTGAAGTGCGTAAACATGAATTTGATAAACGTAACATTTTTTTAAAGCTAAACTACTCTTGGTACCATTTTGTAAAAAGATGCGGCAAACGGTGCAAACGGAGTCGCAATTAGGCTGCGCATCAGTTTTCCAAGTAGAATCCTACACCGAATGTAATCCGGCACTAGCTCTAGTAATCCTCAACTTTTGAGAATAAGACTCGTGATCCAGGCGTATTAGGCGAAAATTTAGTACTAGTGTTTATGTTTATAGGGTGCTTAGACGCCTATGGTCATTTCGCAACTCTTCAAGCCATAGAAAAACCAGTCTCAACAAAGACAACATCCATGCCTAAGGCTGGATTCGAACCCGCGACCTTTGAGTTAGCCAGCGAGCACGCTACCCACCAGGCTAATCCAGTCTGCGAAAATTTCTTATCTAACCGACAGATGTGTATCGCCTCTGGAACTGTTAGTATTCCGATGTCATTTGCCGATAAATCTAAAGCACAAGTATCCTAAATGATTTCAGATTCGATATCACTATGGTAAACGGTTTAGCTGGACTTGATGATGTGCCTGCTGTTAGCTTTGAATGGCGACATCAATGACGTCAGTGTTCAGAACTTAAAAAAGCTTTTGCTAATACTTCGTAATCACAAGAATATAACTAAAACTTTTATCTCTTTCATACCGGTTAATGCATGGAGACAATAGCGAGCTTATCTCCCGTGAGTTTATGCCCCTTTTCCATTTAAAATATGACTTTTATGATACAACACACTTGATGCCCTTCCATGTCCATTAATAATTTTATGAATTTCTTCATCTCGATCATTGGCTTAAAGAATGTTCCCTGGCTTACAGTTGGAGATGGTCTCCGCGGATAAAATAATTCGTGAAACCCGAATCAAGTCCACAGCAGGGATATGGCAATCCAATGACTTGCTGGTTGCATAGGATTCGTGGAATAAATTTTGTCTTAGAGAGCGCGTGGAGAATATGTCAGTTTAAATTATTATTAAAAATATTTCCTTAATTCTACTTCAGTATAATCCAATGCACCTATTACGTGGTGACTTGAATTAGGATACTTGATTACAATTGAGTTACCATCCGAATTATAATTTCCGAAGGATTCGATTTAACTTAACGTTTGAATTTGTGGGTCATTGAATTGCAGTGACTATTCGGTGAATGAAATAAAGGGGTAAATCACTTAACTTAAATTAGAAATGTCATGCTGAATATATTTTCTTCCTCAGATGTTTCGTTTGTGAATATGTGAAAAAAAAATTCAACCTTGTTATATGACATATTTCGCCGATTATATTGTTTATATATTATTTAGTTCCGTTTCCATAAAAAATTTGAATGCTTTTATCAACAGAAATGTGACCAAATGTAATAAATGTACTCTCCTTTCAAAAATAAGTTAAAACCTCTTAGGAAACATTTTTGAGTCCCGAGGTGACGCTGATTTGACAACAATGCTTCACAATGTTTCGGGGCGAGGGCAATAAACGGTAGGAACGAAAGAAAGCCCCTCCTCGTCCATACCTGGCAGGGCTGAGGGGTCTTCAAAGCGTTTGTCCTACCCAGAGATTTCGGAAGGCAGGGGGAAGGAATTCGGGTCCCACCGTGCGGGAAACACAAGGGTAACTCCCACGCTATTACTAGTAGGCTGGGGAACCCAGGACATTGACCACCAAGCGGACAATTAATTCCTAAAAATTAAAGTTTAATTGTTGTTGTATTGCACCTAATGACCTAATTTTAGCAAATGGTTTATACAGTCAATACAATTCTCGGGTATCCCAGTAAAATAAAATTCACTACAGACCTAACTTGGTGGAATTCCATTATACAACAGTGTTAAACTTCAATACTTTGTATATTTTCACAAAATTTTATGGCGAACGTTTTTGACGATTATCGTCGAAACCGGTTGTGCAGTGTTTAATTTTGTCGAAATACGCGAAGTATTGAAGTTAATATCGTTTTAACAATCCGAGTGTTGAAATAGACTGTAGTATTCACGTCTTGGAATCCCGTATAATTTCTCGGAGCACTTCACTCTCAGCAGAATGATAACCATCTTTGAAGGAGCGATGTGTACCAATCGTTGAGTTCCCCCCACAGAACCATCACTAAATCCTCTCTTAATTTTTAATGCAGTCCCTTTCGGTTCGTCAGTGAAGTCTGTTAAAATTTTATGCGCACTCTGCCTCGTAATTGGTGACGACTCCACTGACCGATGATCGCCCAAACAAAGTAAGTACAGTAATCTTCGCATTTATCTCATACCGCACAGATGCGAAGCTGGCGGGGATTAACTGTCTAACCGTTCCAACGTATGCACTGTGAAAACTCCACCCAGCAAAGGGCTACCGTAGTTTCCTCCCAAACATTGCCAAAAACTACGAGGAATCAATTTTTTATGAGCCGGACGTCATTATCAACAGTAGTGAAAAAATGAGTAGCGTTCGAAACTTGGGTTTCAAGCAGTTCGTTAAAGCAAGCCGAATTCTTACGCTTGAGTTCAGGTCAAACGTTATTTTATTTACCCGTCCGGTATTTGTTATTTGCTGTCAAAAGGTTGTGATGACATTGTCATACTTGTGGTAGTCTGTTATCATTATGCTAACTTGTTTCTGATATTCCGTTAGTGATGCATATTGTGAAGACTAGAAAGATATTGAGCCATATCATCTACTATTGTTTCACAAAGAACTATTTAAATTGCCATAACTCTGGCAAGTCATCACTATGTGTTTTTTCTTCCGTCTATTGTGGTAGCCCTGACCTTTCTCACCGCTCTATTTTAGAACCATTCGCAGGACCTCCAGTCTTCCTTTCTTTCACTTGTGCTGCTACGATGTTAATACACAACCGTTGGACATAATGTTGGCACAGCCATTCTGTTAGCCTTTCGTCGGAGTCACCGAGTGTCTGCAGGAATTCCGAGCATCGCTGGGAAACTCAAGGTTCTCTGAAAAGTTTTGATTACGTCTGAATAGTCCCTTTCATTTGATTGTTATGATTTTTCGCCGTAAAGGCATTTCCGTCTCGATTCAATAACTCCCACCTTTTTTAGTAACCCTCTCTTTTCTCTCTCACTACCTCTAGTATTCATTTCTTTTACTTGCGCTACTGTGATGTTAATACGCAATCCTTGAACATAAAGGTCAGCATAGCCATTTCGTTATCCTTTCGTCAAAGACATTAACTTAATCCCGCGAAGTCACTGAGCGTCTGCAAGATCGTTAAGAAATCCAAGGTTTTCCGAAAAGTCAAATAGCATTTCGGAATAGTTCCTTACACTCTAAGTTTACAGTATTCACTCTAAAAGCATTTTCGTCTCAATTCAGTAGTAAACTAAATGAACGGTAAAGTTATTCGTCGATAAAATGCTCTTCGCTCCTAAGGCAATGTGAGAAAACCATTTAGAGATTGCATCACACAGACATTTTCGTTTGCAAAATCGAGTGTAATCTGCCCCAATGAAGTATTGCGTTCAAACCAACTAAGTTTTCTCTTCCGCCAATTGTAGTGGCTCTGACCTTTCTCGCCACTCTATTTTCGTATCTTTCGCACTTCCTTGAGTATTTATTTCTTTAATCTGCGCTCCTCGAGTACATAACTATTGGATATAAAGGTTACCTCTGTCATTTTGTCGTCCTTTCGTCGAAGAATTTAACATCCACGGCGGAGTCGCTAATAAATCCAAGGCTTTCCGAAAAGTCCTATACGCACGTCATTATTGTACCTTTATTTATAGTTTTATTATGTTACTTTCTCACCGTAAAAGTATTTCCGTCCCAATTCAGTAGTAAACTGGATGAACAGGAATGTTACTTGACGACAAAATTCTCTTCTCTCTTGGGGATGTTTGAGAATGGTGAGAAAACTCTGTAGAGGTTGCATCATCCTCATACATGCCAAATGCTTTCCGCTTGCAAAATCGGCAAAGTCGCGTTCAAACAAGCAACGTTTTTCATCGATAGTGGAGATACTGTCCCAACGGCCATTACTGGCAATTTTCCATTGCTGTTCGTGCTAGCTGATCAATTGGTTAATGGGAACTGGTATTATTAAGCTTTGTTGTTGACGTTTTACTTTTTCCATGTACTTTACGTTCAGTCATATTCATAAAGCAGTCTTAAGAAAAATCAAGCGGCATTCCCACTTGAGAACAAATTGCGCTCAACGGACGGCCAAAAGTAATGTGCAGTATGCTGCGTTATGTGAAAGTTAGGTCGAAGAAAGTTCGTTCAATGGAGAAACTTCGTTTTCAAGAGTAGAAAGTTACGCTTAACACCCGCAGGATCGCCTGCCTGAAATATGCCAAGTAATTAATTCCATTGAAAGGGCTAATTTTCCGGAAGTGCACGGTGCATCCTTCAACACGCTCTCTTACTCTATTATTTCATCCGTCGCGATATTGTTTATTCGCCAGGGTTAATCAGAAAAACATCCAAAATATCACTTTTCGGTATTTTTCTTACCTGTTAATCTATACTAAAGTTCAGGTCAAAGTGTAAATTCGATTTTATTTTTAAAATTCGAGATTGAAACTAGTTTTAGTTTTTGTCGATTTCATTATATAGTTCTAATTGGCCGCGCGTTTCAAGTTAAGTTTTCAATATCTTTCCTCTCCCTCTTTGCGTTAGGTGTGAAGGTAAGCCGTACAAATTTCGACGTAAGCATTCCTTTGTGAATAGGCGTTTCCGTATCTTCGATTTGTATTGGAAAAGCCTATTCACGAAGGAAGGTCTGTTTCGAAAGTGTCGACATTGCACATTCCTCTTCCTCGGAGTCCCTCCTGCCCCCAACTTTTGTCATGATCAGTGACTTGTCGAACCTCGGATCAACAGTACAAAACGTGGAAAATTGCATAACTGGTATTTTATTTTACGTTTACTCTTTGCGCTAGGTAAGCACACACTCTTAGCGAAAGTAAGTTTCTTAAGTGTAGAGTTAAATTGAGAAATTGGTTTAATATACATTATTGGGTAAATATTGATGTTTTGGTACTTAGGTGCATGTGCTAATAGAAGCCTCCGTACCCAAGCGAAGGGTTC
>WURS02447292.1:0-14449 GCA_011762765.2 Rhinocypha anisoptera
CCCTCATTCCCTCCCTCATTCTCTCTCTCATTCTCTCCCTCATTCTCTCTCTCATTCTCTCTCTCATTCTCTCCCTCCCTCCCTCTGTAGTCCATCCCCGCCGTCCTTCCTTTCCTCACGTGCGTATCTTCCTCCCGTGCACACGTATATGACGCGCTCTTCCTCGCTGCTTCACAGGCACCACAATTTCCTCGCCTCTCTCTCCTTCTCTCGAAGCCTCCGTCCTTCCTTCCCTACGGATGTTCTCCCATTAGGCACGATCTCTCTTTAAGCTTCTGGGTTTCTTCTGGCTTTTGAATCAACAGCACTTCATGCCACAGTAATTTCCTTGGTTTACTTTTGAGAATTTTGGTGGTTTTTGCTGTTGATTTCGAACTTTTCGAGTCTTTCGAACTTTATTTGAGCAGGGAAATTATATTTTCCAGTAAAAACTTGGCAGAGGTTGTCGCCTCTTTGCTCGGAGCTCAACAATGGAAAAGAAAAAAGGCCATGAACTGCTTGTTCCCCTCGCTTGCATCCTGCCCGCGTCACAGCTGTTGTCTGTGCACATTTGAGTAGAGAATTACGTCAAGGATTTTGAATACGACATCCTGGACTAATAGAGTTCAAGAAAAGCATGGATGACAA
The DNA here is from genome assembly GCA_011762765.2 of Rhinocypha anisoptera. NCBI lineage: Eukaryota > Metazoa > Arthropoda > Insecta > Odonata > Chlorocyphidae > Rhinocypha > Rhinocypha anisoptera. The sequence continues at coordinate 628 of WURS02447292.1, forward strand.
TGTTTTTGCACACCTACGGTATACGAACGCGAAGGTGTCGGAAAGCAAATTGCAGAGAGGGACGGAGAACGAGATCCAGGAAGTTCAACAACAATTAGGTTCGACGACACTTTCAACATAGGCACATAAATTAAAAGCGGGTTTTTCAAAGTCAAAGCAGCTTTTATACCGGAATCGAAAAATAGTTTGTTTTTATGGCGATGAAAAGTATATTAAAAAAAGCTCATGCTCAATATAATATGTTTTATTCAATTTTCTGTAAAAATACATAATTGCGTGATTTTTCAGTAAAAATTTCTGGAACAGATGGAAAATTTTGATTATTATTTACTGGAAGAGAATAGTTTAAATTATTAAGGGATTCATAATGGTGTAATTTATTATTTGGTTGTGCTATGCAAATATTATTGTCAAATTTCAAGTTCATTAAAGGAAAGAGAGTTTGAAAATAATTGCCGATGGTATACAATAGGGGAATACAAGCTGTTACACATATAGACGAATCAAGCAAGGTGTATTATAAATCCAATGACAAAGAAACAAAATGTAACAAAAAGAAACTTAAGAAATATCTTGAAATTTAGAAAAAGACATTGAGTAATTTAAGTAAGATAAGTGAGAACCTTGGACAATGTTTAATTCTAATGTAATATTTCTAATAATAATTTAATTTTTGGTCATTGACAGGACCAAAATGCAACTCATTTTGGTCCTGTCAAGCCTAAGAAAAGATAAGGGTGCTCTATTTATCGTTTTGGTTTTGAGATTACACTAATTTTTCCCGATTACGGAAGTATTATTCCTTTTGATAATGGAAGTAATACGAAATTACCAGTTCATTAGGTGACACATAGTACAATGATTTTTTGAAATCAACATTTAATATATAATTTCCTTAAAAAAGACATGTTTTTACCTTATAATTTGTTGTTAAAGCTTACTGTTGCCGTTACTCTTGTTACATATTGCCGTCCTTTGTGCGTAGTCAGCGTCTCTTTCTTCATTCCGATCCTGTGAATGGCAAGATAATAATTCCATGTTTCACCCTGAGAAATATTACATTAAAATATTGTTGTCATTGAAATATTTAAACTAAAAGTTAACAGCTTTTTAAAATGCGACAAAAATGCTTTAATTTCGTAAAATTAACTTTCCACGATCTTCTGTTCACTGTCCGAATCGAGGGTTTAATGTAATTGAGAACGTTTCTTCAATTTTTTTCAAAATGTACCTTTTTTATAAGCTTCATTCAGGAGAAACTAATGAAAAATTTCATGCTGTGCACAAAATATTCCTAATTTAACTTTATAACTTAGACTCCCACAAGTAACTCCAATAATGGTAAAAACCCACGGATAAATATTCTGCTGTTAGAGTTATTACTATACTGAATCAAGACTACTACAGTTTTCACTTGAATCACCCTCGTTGGACTCTATCATGAATCTCACGCCAATCCTGCTTTCCTCTATAACATGATGTCAGATCCTCAAACAAATTATTGAATACATTATCCCTGCTTATCGTTTGCCAACAGGAGAATGCGGGCCTATAAATATTGGTAGACATAAAGTGATGGTTTTTTAAAATAACTATTATATTTCCAAAAAAGAAATGGAATTACATTTCTTTTGTGGAAATATAATAGTATTAAAAAAACAATCACTCTATTATGGAATTCCACCAAGTTACGGCCTCCACAGTGAACTTTGGTAGACAATTGAATTGAGATATTTAGTATAACATTGTGTGAACAGAATAATGGAATATTTTAAATCAATTAGGCTATAGCGCACCTACTTTCAGCTTCTTCAAAGTAAATGCATGAAACACACATTTGGTGTTGAGGAGCAGGAACTAAATATTGTTTCTTCTCTGGGTTCTGACATTATTTTAGTTGGCTGGAAGTTTATGCCTTTATTTTCCCACTGGAAGATCATCTTCAAGTACATCTCCATGTTCATCATTATTCATCATCATCATCATTATTTGTTTTTCTGGGAATGAAGAAAATAATATTAGAAGTTAAAGGAAAAACAAAATTATTTATAATTTTTAATTATTAAAAAATTAAAAGCTTTCTACACTACACCATTTTGAATTCAGTAAGCCAAATGAATCCTCTAATTGACTTTTTTTTTAATGACTGATTAAAAAATTGTCTGATGCGACTAAATTTTTCTGGGTAACGAACACTATAACAGGTTATAGTTATTCCCAACCCCATATTTATGCTGCCCAATCCTTATCCGTTTCATGTTCAGAATCAGACATTTATTTGAAGAATCTTCGGACCGGCAGAGATTCATATGTAAATTACTTAAATGGTGACGAGAAACCAATAGTTTTCATATCAAAAGACATATAAATTTCTATTAGATTTCTTCCTTTTTCATGTATTTCTCCCTGGGCAAAAACGAAACGAAAAGAACAATACGGTACATCATTTTGTTGGAAATGTAACCCAAGATTAGTCTGTCAAAAATATGAATGTCCACAAAATAATTTAAAGGATGTCCACCACGGACGAATATAAGGAAGAATTGGTCTTACACCATATTGGTTAATAGAACAATAAACAAAATGATGTGCTGATTTTCTGTTATATGTTGTTAGCGTTTGTATGCTGCTTGATGGTTTTTTCGTTTGAAATTACCACTACTAACCCTACTAGCTAAAAAGATAAGTGAAAGTTTTAATGAAAAATACGAGTAAATATGTTAAATCGCACCATAGCCTGGCAGGTATTGTACAAATGTGGGAAAACCACCCATGGGCCCAATGAAACGAGCGTGGATCCGTTGCTATGAATATTTGAGTTTCACATGCCACCGTGTTTAGTGCGATGTGAGTTCCACAGTCAGCCCTCTGATCGACATTCGCGTTCTTGGCTATGGTAACTCTACTTCCTAAAAAGGTTGAATGGAATGTCCTTCTGGCTATATAGCCACTTTAGCATGGTGGGTACATATAGAATAGTGTTAACGTATCACAAATTCAAATAAAATAAACTCAATTTCCCTGATACATATTTCACTTCCACAGACTCTTTGGTAATATTCAGGTTCAGATATAAGGGTTAGAAACGAGTTTAAGCTCACTTGCAAGTTTTATCTCGATAGCACCGGGTAATATGGAATAATAATAATGTGTTTTTATAAAGGACCAAATTTTTAAATACCCAATTTTAAAGATTCTACTCGATGAAAAGGCAGTTTTTTCGCGAACGTTGAAATCGTGACTAGGTTGTGTTTTGTATTTTGTTGTTAGCTACAGGTGCCTAACTGCTGAAATAGGTTTTCGCGACAAGAGAATTTTGTTGCGATTTAAAATTTCCAACATTTTTTATGTTTTCTACCGTTTTTATACTGCTGCTCTGCATAGATTGCGAGTCAACAGTATTATTTACCATTGCGAAAACATTGCCTTCATGTCTGGGTATCATGGAGGCCTCCAGAAATATTTTAAAGAAGTTTCCTCAAGGAATGAATTAGTCGTTAGTAGGTAGATGGTGTAACCGGGGCTTTGATGTATCAACACTTCTTTCAGAGGTGAGATGGTTTAAAAAATATTACCTATAGACTAACGGGAATTACAAACCCTCCTTCTTCTCTTTAGTAATTTTCCCGTTACCCATTCCAAGTACGCGGTCGGAATCGAAGGATGATGTAGGTGTGAAGGCTGCAGTCCATCAAAGATTCATGGCTGAAAGAGAACATGAAGAGGGCAAAAGAAAACTAGAAATACATTAGAATTTATTAAGTGATCAGCGAAGGCAATTAACTTAAAAAATATTGGTGATGGTTTGGTACATTAAGGAAGAATCCACCGAATGGTCACATACCTGCAGTGTTCACAACCACAATCTATAGTCCCAATATTAGTCATCAGATCACAGCAACCAGATACAAAAAGAAGGGCGGAATCCACCACAGGTCAGAGTCAGATGCCTGGCTCCTTGGAGCAGAAAGCCTGCTCTCTGTTCTGTCCAACCGTTATCTAGACCGATCCTTTTTTTTTCTCCCCAGCAGACCTTTAATTATCCTGGCTCCTTTAGCTGAATAGTCTGCGCGCTTTCCTCCAAGCTTCCGGCCAAACCATCATATTTCAAAAGCATCTGAAAATTAACTACCCTTTGGGCCGAAGGCGTGTATCCGAGCGGGATGATTTTCATTTCTTTTCCCTCCTCTATGCTTTAAATACTTCGTCCTTTCCGATTTTCCCTCTTGGATCACTCATTCCATCTTAATTGTATCCGTTACCTCTAAAACCTCTATCCTTTCTCCGACTTCGACGATCATAGTTCCTATAGTCTCCCTCTTGTATTATTCTGCGCCTCTGCTTCTTGTCTCAAATTAATTTCTATTTTAAGGCGTGCAAGAGGTTTATATTTGACTTTATTAGGGCCGGCTACAGATCGTTTACACAATTTCATTCATTTGAATTTTAACTTTCTATTGTTCCGGCTGTATCTCTCTTTCATTTTCCTGTTTTCGCTTCTCCAAGCTGCTTTAATTTATTCTCAATAACCTCAATCAATATTTCCTGTTAGCAGTGGTACCGAAATTTTGAGCTTTTCACGTCCACTTTCATATCAGTCTGCTTTCATCCTCAGTAATTAATTTTCTCAATTCTTCACGGAGTGAGAGAGCTACTAATAGATCCGAGTGACTGCATAGGTGCTAATGGAGTACTAAGTATTGAACCGTCCACCGCAGTGATTTACTAAACCAAAAATTTGAATTTCAATGACTTCCGCTCCACGAATGCTATTTATAAACAGGCCTTATGCAGATCCACCAAAACAGAAAAATTAACGGGGGGCCATATGTCGGACCATTCATTAGTAAAAATATTGCTAGAGATTATTCTAATGCATTAATATAGTGTGGGTCCATCATACCTTTCCTCCCGGTCTGGAGGGTCTAATATCAGTGTAGTTTAATTGAGGTCTTGAGTGGCTATAATTGAGTGGGCAGAGCGCTTGACTACTGAACCCGGGGGGGCCGGTTTCAAGGCTTAGTTACGCCTCTGGACATCTCCAGCTAAAACCCAAGCTGAATGATTTTCTTGGTACCACATCTTCGTGGAAAAACTGAGGCGGCACAAGAAGAGGAACTGGACCCCCCCCTACCCGGATGTGTAAATTTTCACACGCCGTTGTGATTAGTACAAGTTGGGCTCTACCCTCACTTATCCAACCGACCTTAGGTTTGAAGACTGGGCTTTAATTGCTACTCCACGGGTAGGATTTCACACAAAACGTTATGCAGCAAATTATAGTTCTCCACTTTATGACTGCAAACTAATTTAGAGCAATTACTGATTGGATTAGCGTAATTTACAATGCTTTTCATAATTTCATTACGGGAGGTTAAATTTTACCATTTTTTTCTTCTATGGAAGAGTAAATAGGATTTCTTCTCATTATCATGAATTTTAATGAATGGAATGGATATGATTACATTCACATACGAATTGACTTCACAACAAATAAATTTGCTATAATTTAATCAATAATGGAAACTCTGGGAAATTATATTAAATAATTATAAATATTACACAGTTTTAGTAAGTATGTTAGTTTCATTCAGATAAAGCTACTTTTTGCACTTTTATTTCTTTTTCTATTAGAAATTAAAATGAATAAATTATACCTGAGAGGTCTTTGAAATTTGTTGTATGTCCAAATTAATTAACTATTAGTCGAAATTAGAGTAAATTCAACGGTTTCTAGCTCAAATTTGTGGACATTTATATTACGTCAGTAAAAATAAAGCAGTACATATTTATGTACGTATTTGTAGGTAAAAAAACTAATACATTACAATGAACAGTGAGGAATCCATTGAATATATAAATGGATATAGCATTTTTAGGGATTTTGGAAAATATTAATTCGCACTTAATGGAGCCGAAAACTGTAGTACTAGTAGCGTGATGTGCTCACTGATTCCATGCTGTAATTAATTTCAAATCTATCTTTGTCTTCTCTGGGTCTAATTATCCAAAGGTAGTTGAAAATAGCCATGGCGTTTGCTTCATCCTGGGAAGATCAAGTGACCTTTATTTTGTATTTGGAATATAATTTCTTTCTCTCATATGAGAACGGAGTCTATATTTAGATTATTTATTCTTTAACTTGTTTTGAAATAATTCCTTAATACATGGTGGTATTTGTTATCCTTTATTACATTAATAACAATGACTTTTGTTAATATCTTTTTTACTCAGACTTTCATTTTTCATTCGGTCTCCATCATTAAGGTGAATCCTTAGAAGTCCTAACTGGGCCATTTTGTTGAAGAAAAATATTCGTAGAATTCCTACGAATGGAATACATGTCGAGGATCCGTTTTTTCCCTGAAATTTACTGAGGATTAGATTTACTTAAGAAGGCTCGTGTTTCCAGCGTTTTATCAACATGGTCTTGAAAGTTAATTCTCTCCTTGTAATCGCAGAAAATTTCTCTGAACGAGTTCTTGAAACTGAAGAGAGATCTTGTCTTGCAATAGTCATTACTTTTTTAAGCAATAAATGGGAAAACTTTCCATTTAAACGTTTACCTTTCATACATAATTTTCAACTTATAAATCTTTTTTTAATGACAAGGAGATAGAACATTCCACTGTTAAGAATATTTTATTCTCGACCGGTTTCGATTCATTACATCATCATCAGGTGACAGTGGGAAAGTGGCATCTCCTTGTCATTAATATGTTTGAATTACACCAATCACGCCTGAAACTATCGTTTTAAACAGTAATTAATTATTTTAAATGAATGACTTGGTATTAGAAAAGAGGTACATAGAATGAAATATCATTAATTATTTATAAAAAACACAACCACGAAAGTAAATTAACAAGTGAATTCCCCCTAATATGAAAAACCCCTGCGTCCTTCTTTCATTCTTTGTACGAAAAAGTCAAATTATGAAGCATTTAGTCCTTCATTTTCCGCATTTCTTTGGGGTAGTCTTGATTATGCGGTCTGATCGTATTTTTATAGACTCCTACTTCAGATTTGTCTGTTTATCATTTTTTCTTCTAACCCTCTCATTTTGTACGGTTGTAACGTTTATAAATATATGACCAAATTCTATCACTGCTGGGAAATGAGCGGTTTATTTGTCATAACATTAACAGGCCGTATATTAGCATCACACAAAAATATGTTATGAACATTTTGATCGCTGAGATTCCATTTCTTCTCTTTCTCATTACTCCCCCCTGTGATTGAAAGGCAAATGAACATGGGTATTTTGTTTCACGGTCTACTTTCGCTCTGGTTAAATGGGATATTTTTCCTTAACTGAACTCTTTCAAGGAATTTTGAATCAAAGTTAAAATTAACAAATAATTTATCAATGTTCCAATGTTCGGATGTTTTTTCCATAGTGCTGTGTATCCGATCTGTCTGTTCTCCAGGCCACAATGGTTATTGCGAAGTATCGTGGGATCGAATCCTTGACTTTAGTTAGAAGATAATGGGAGTTAGAAAAATCGATTGCACACTATTTAATTTTCAAGCGTATCCTCCTCTCTTTCAACTCCGGATTTATCCATCTCATTGTGAATAAAATATGCTAGAAATATGTCTACTTGCACATTTTCCCGTAGGTAAGTCTTCCGCGGACCTTTTTAGGGAACATACCAGGAATAATTAACACTTACAGCGTGGGGTGGAATGTGTTTGGGGCGTCACGGGTTTAATATAATATTGATTTCATTTTTGTCGTTAAGTTTTACTTTTACATTCACCAGGTGAGATTTCGTTGACTTTGATTACTCATCTGAGATGATGTCGGTAGGTATTGTTTTACTCGGATTTCGGCGCGAAGTGTTAAGTTTCCGTAAATGCTTCACTTAGATAAGACTATATTACAAGAGGTACGCAGATAACACAAGGAGACCGATCTGCATGAGGTTAGGTCTAAGATGCATGCATGCAATAGTCGGCTTCGTTTCGGGTCCTCTTTCACAGTTGACTCTCTTACATTAGGTCCATGGCAGCAAGGGAAGGGAGGAACAAGGTGAACCCTGATTCGTGTGACTTCCATTGATTTTTAGCCCTGCTCCATCGCTCTTTTCAAACGAAAAAGTTGAAAATTTGGCATTCGGCACTTACTATTTCCTATCCCCGATCCGTCTTACTCCAAGAAAATCCATGTAACACTCCGTTTAAGTTTAGAACGGAGAGTAGGTACCTAATTGTGCAACATTGTTTCGACCCAAGCACGTATTCGTTTGCATAAGTGTCGATTCCTCCGTTTGAGAATAAATCCATAAATTCCATCCATAAATTCTTCAAGTCCCCAAGAAATCCTGCGGAATTAAACATTTTTCCCGGAAAACAACGACGTTGATCCTCCTCCTCACATGACGCAATTGTGGGTTGGCATGTCGTGTCTTAGCGTCTTTTTCCGTCACGTTTCCGACACTATATGCCGGAGTCGTAAATTTCTGTTTAAGGATGCAAGCGAGGGAGATGATGTAACCCCGGTCGAAGAAGCTCTTAAACAAAAAAAGACAACTGATTAGCTTCACGATGGAATTATTGTTGCCCGCCAATGCCGTGACGACGTTCATTTTGCATTGCCGATTTCATGCGACAGAGAGGAAAGACAGTCGTTTCCCGATTGTACAACCATCCCACCTCCCCCTCCCCCCACCCACCGTAGCACGCGTGAGCTGTGATGTTTTTTCCTCCACGCTTAACTCTTCCTTACTTCTTGCTGTTTTGTAATTCAAATGCAATATTTTCCTCGCAGCCTTCGTTAGGGCAGACATTCTTCGGGCATTCCGCGAGAAAATTAATTGTTCTAGTGACACGGCTGACTGGATGTGGAGTTGAATTTTGGCCACTGCCAAACGTAAGAAATCGGAATCTTCCCATACTCTTTCTCCCAAACTTTCCTTTCTTAGCGCTGAAAGAGGAGGAAACTGAGAAATTACCACAGTGAACCAGTAGAATCACGTTGGACGAGACAGGTTCGGGCATTATTCACGCGCTCTGATGATAGCATTAATATATTGACCCCTCCTTGGAGGTAAAGACTAGGGAGATGGATTTTGCCCCTCCCTTTTTAATAATAAATCCGAAATTCTCGTATATTCTTAATGGAAACCGACCTCATATAGGCAGACACTTTTCACCCTCCGACTTCCCGACCCCCTCTTTCTCCCAGAGGTTTCTTTCAAAGGTCAAGGTTCTCGCATGTCCACTTCTCCACGTCTCCGAAGAGATCAGACTCCAAGACCCTTGCATATTTTTTCTTTTTGGTGAAGGAAAACTTCCCCCACTCCTGTACAGAGTGCCGCTTTCATTTAAGAGCTCCTGCCATCTACCGTCAAAGTCGTAACTTCATTATAGCGCTCAGAAAGAGGAGGAAAAAACACGTTGTAAGTGCTGCCTCTTCAGGGCGCACGTAGAACTTCCAGCCGCAGAAATGTATCACTGGTTTTACGTTAAGGCGCGGAATAAAAAATACGGTCTCACATGATGAAAGTATGATGTCATAAGAGATAAACTATTCCAATTTCTAAGTTATCTACAAATGAAGTTAAGAATAATAAAGGAACTTAAGATAAAACGTAGGTTTTCTAAATATTCTAATGATAATAATCTGTAACTAATTAGTATAAGTCTCGCTACCACACGACAGTATATCCTAGAAGATATGAGTACATTATAGCGATATTTGAAGTGTAATTACTTTACTCAACGTTGAATTAAGATCTGCATAATTACAGTTGAAAATCAGAAGTTGCTTGTAATGGGGTAAAAAAGGTTCTACGTTTCTGGTGAATTTGTCATTTTTCTTAGATAGAGAAATTAAAAATTTGAAGATAGTTTCATCTGCTTGGATGCAATACGTATTCTGATTATTATTAGAACTGTATTACCAAAGTGATTAGGTGATATGATTGGGTGTTAATCCTCTGTTGATAACATGCTCTGTGATTACCTTACACGAACTCCCAGTTGTAGTTTAGATTTATAATTGATTAGGAAATTTTGTTGATCTTCCACATATCTTTCTTACAATTCTAACTTTTTACATTTGAACTTAAATCTTTAAAACTCAAAGGCATTTTAGTATTAATAGGCATGATACCGTGTATGATGTTTCTGTATATAGAGGGCTCATTCATTTATTGAATTTTAGGGTTGAGTATCGTCTGATAGATACCCGAAGTATTATTTGGGGTTATCGTGATGTATTTATTCCTGTCTAAGACATTAGGATAATGGTGGGGTAATTCAGTGAATAGGGCGTTCGGCTAAAAAACTGGTATCACGGGCTCGAATGCCGATGCCGTCTACGGACACCACCGGCTAAGTCCAAAGTGAATGATTACTTCGGTACCAGTTCTTGTGTTATCCTCCGCGTTCCAGGGGAAGAATCTAACCGGTGGGATTGCTTTTTGATGAGCTCTGTTCTCCACTTTCTAAAAACAGACATTTTAGTAATAGCTGTGAATAATTAGTCATTGAAAGAATAACAATTAGTGTAGTAGAGTGTCTTCAATAACCCGGCTAATTTGACATTCATTCCTCTTAAATAAAAAAAGTACTTTGCTGATATAAGTAAATTCTTTCCACGAAGAGTATGAGCATTTTTATGAAGTGAGTTTTATTTGAAAAGCCACTCTTTTTTCAAGCCATTGCATAAACATGTTGGGTTTATTTTATTCGCTCTAATGCTTTCTCCGCTCTAAATTGTTATTGCTACTGTAGAAATTTCGATAAATATGGAAGATTAGGAATATACAGAAATTAATAAGCTTTGAATAACGAATTTATTTCAGTTATTCATTACGACTACAACCACACACTTTTAAAAAAATAATAAACTTTCAATCAGGAGATAAAATTTAAAAACTTAATTCATTTAAAAGGAAGAAAAACCAATAGCCGGAGGAAATAATCACTCATTCCATAAATAATTACGAACAGGGGACGACTCGTACTTTTTAGCTGAAAGGTACAGATTGTTTTCAATTAGCATGTACTGTACTTGTGAGAAATATTTTTATGAGTATTTTCGTACCATAATTTTAAAACCTTCTTATCTCACATTAACTAATTGGTTATCAAGAACAGCTTCTTTCTTTTATGTGGTTAGGGTGATCAACCATAATGTGGGCTCAAACTTGACGGAATAAATTAATTTATCCAGACAGATGCTAAAAACTAATACAATTTAATAATATAAGACCCAAGTCCATCGGCTCTTAACTGATCGACTGTCATTTGATCGGCATTGTTTCTTTCGGTACTCATTTCCCTCATTCCTTTCACCAACAGTTAGTTGATTGAATATCACATAAATACATAATTGCCAATGACCATACATGAAAGCCTTTATAAATTTTCAAGGTGCCTATTGGTTGTTGAAATTACGTTCCCAGATGTTTTTTTACTGAAGCTCAATTCAGGTCAGCTAAGGGAGTAAGATTTTACATTGACTAATTTGCCAAAAAATAATGCCTCGTATGGTGAACATGGTTAAAGACTAGCTTGACAAACTTGCTTTCCATTTCCATTAAACTTAAAATGCAAAGCAAGTCGATATATATATATATATTTATAACGGTGAGATAAAACATAGAGATTTGTAAAGGATTTCATCAGATCATTTCAGGGACACTCATTGCTTCAAGGTCATTGCAGCAATCGAAAACATGCATCCTTACTACGAAACATATGGCGATGTATAATGCAACCGTTACAACGTGAATTATTTGTATTTTGAGCAATATATTTCTCTATAAATACAAAAAGGAATATTATGTAAGGTTCTGATTGTTTCATGATACAAAATTGTGTGAATTCGATCTTGTCATGGATAAAATATATTTTACCTGGGCATGAATTTATGAAATTACATACACACTGTAAACAGCCTTTTCTGGAAGTACTTCTCTTTATAATTCAAGGAAAAATAATGTTTAAATACGAATTATCCTATTCATACTATCTCTGATGATAATATATACATGAATGGAAGTTAAAAATTTGTTGGAAATATTGCTAAATCAAACAGAAAACACAAAAAAGGCATTGCGAACTCGAATCATTTTCATGAAAATGACTCCAGTTTTGCGGGACTATCAACCCGTATTACCAGTTGAGTTAATGAGATGAGCTCATAACAATGTAACAATTGTCAATATATGCTGCTATGCGAAACTGAAAGTAATTTAAAATCAACTTATTCATGAGATCAATGTTTAAATGTGATCAATGTTTTCCTACTTTTTTGTTTTCCTACATGAGATCAATGTTTTCCTACTTTTTTGATCTTAAACGAGTGATTAAAGAACTTGAACGAGAATCAGAGACCACAACACAGGTCTTAATACTCAAAAAGGCTGCTAGGAAAATAAACAGTTGTAATGAAGCGAACGCTAGTCACTATAAGTATAGTCAATCCGTAGAAATAGGCGTAATCTAATTCCTTGAGAGCGCTGTGTAAATCGGTCTAATTTACTCCTTCGGTCAGGCAGGAGTGGGGCGCAGGGTGGAGGGAGAAGAACAAACCGATGCGGTTTCTTGCGGGACATCCAGCCAAACCCCGTCACCCCAGTTTTTTTTACGGCAGAGAGTACCCCCGCCCCACCGTCGGTACTTGCCTCATCCGCTCTAGCATGATGTTTCATTAAGATTTCTAAATATCTCTTAAAAGCGGGAATCAGGGATTTCAAGAACCATTTCCAATAAATTTTCTTGATGATTTCGTAACTCAACTTCTTCTATCAACAACGGGGACGGTTTCCAAGTGGAATAGCAAACATTTTGCCAAGCATTAGGAAATTGAATTAAGTAGTTTAAGTTTTGCATAATCGATCTACTGACTCAATTGATGATTGTAGGTTAGAATCAAGTTTTCAGACCGGATGTGGTGAAAAGTATTTATATGGAAAGATAAATACATTTGTACTTTTCCACAGAAGAAAACTCTGTGTTAAAATGCATTTAATAGTCCATATTATTTTTGGTTGATGGCATCATCATTTCTTGATAGACATTATAGCAATTATAGCTCTTCAAACAATTTGTTCTGGTAGTATCATGTAGAAGATACATGGTAATTAATTACACCGCTGTCTTTGTAAAAACGGGACAACAAAAATTTACTTTTTTCGATTACTCAACAATTTGTTTTCTGGTAAGAAATAAATACATATTGGATTCATTTAGTGAGTTCTGAAGTCAACATTGTTACAATTTATTCGAAATCTAATTTTTCATTTAGTTTTTAGATATAATTATTTGCTTAAATGCTGTTCAATTATAATTTTCAAAGCGGAATATGTAATATGATGATTTAAGAGCCCACTAGCTAAAATTACCGAGGAATCGGATTTTCTGCATCATGGTTTTGAATCCCTGCTAAAAATTAAAGTTTCATTTTATTATTATTTTTGTCGCTTACGTGGGCATTTAAGTAGAAAATTTGCATTATTTATATGTATTAGTCTGTTATAATACATTCATCATCATCAGTACTTCAATCCGAAGATTGGTTGACTGCAGCCCTCCATCATTTCCTATCTTGTGCTAGCTCTCTTACTCCTTGGTAGGTCTTCCTTCTAACGTCTCTAATAATTTGCCCTATGTATTTGTGCCTCGGTCTTCCTCGAGGGGCCCTCTCCTCTATCTTTCCTTCTATTATATTCTTCATGAACCCATTATGCCTCTGGGTATCCACCTTATTCTTCTTTTTCTTATTGTCTCCCACAATGCCTTAGTTTACTCCGCTCTTCTGTACACTTCCTCGTTCCTAACTCTGTCCGTCCACTTGACTTTCAGC
>WURS02447302.1:0-14449 GCA_011762765.2 Rhinocypha anisoptera
CAATCTTTCCCTCCCTCACACACACACACACCGTTCTCACCCCTCTCTTTAATCATCGTTCTCCCCTCTCCCTCCGTCCACCTCACCTCCTTTCTCTCTCTCTCTCCACCCTTCTTCGCCACAACCACATCTCTCAAAAAAACCTCCAATCCACGCTCATCGCCCTTCTTCTAATGCACCAGGTTTCGGATCCATATAATACTACGCCCCATACGATGGTTTTCACTAACCTTATCTTCAATTCTTTCCTTTATGGTCCCTCTCGTCCACTCTTTACTACTTTTCGCAATGGTCTCCTTTGCTAATGCAATTCTTCATCGCCTAATTACCTGGTCACACTGCGTCCATTTTCCTCCATGATTCCCCCTCCCCCTCCGAATAAGTAAACCTATATACCAATTTCTAATTTATGACCTTCTATTGTAACATTTTTTCCTTCATTCATCTCGAGAATATCATTATGGTTAAGGAGCGCAGTCATCAATCAACGTCATCTGGACTTATTTCCCTCTTTGGCCATACCTCGTGCGAATCCCTCGATGGACGGGCACACACGCACTGGCCTCTCTCGCTCTCTCTCTCTCTCTCTCTCTCTCTCTCTCTCTCTCTCTCTACCTCCCTCCAGTCATCTTCTCTTCTTTTCCGCCCCTCAGCAAAACCCGAACGCTTCGTCTCCTCTCTTTCCCGGACCCTGGAACCCTCGCTCTCTTCCCAATGTCCACGTTTTACTGCTCCTCCTCTTTTCCACCTCCTTTGACGATTCTTCTTTTTTGGGGGAAAAAGTCCTTAACGGGGTATCCTGACACCAGATTCCCAACTCACGCCTCCATCATCGCCTCTGATGTTATTTTTCCTGATTGCGAGCAAATTCAAAGAACCACAAATTAATATTTTTTTTCGTCCTTCGTCATCAATCATTTCTTGAGTATTTTTCTCCAAGCTTCGGGAAATGATGACGTTTTCATGAGAAACTTCGTGAGATAGGTGTCTCCGTTGCGATGTCGTCAACTCGCTCATTATCCAAAACGAAAAAGTTTAAGGCGAAAATCGACGGGATTGGAATTGATTTAAAATATATGTACCGGTTTAAGCACTGTTTGTGATTATCGGACGATTTTCAAAGCGTCTATGTACCGAATCATGTGTTTTTATTATTTCCAGTGCCCTAAACTACCTCCGGCCAGTTAAGACTTAACAAGAAATGCATTAGGGATTTGAAATTCATATTCATGTTCACATGTTAACTCAGCGTGTGTTGGAGACTTCACACAACTCTTTTTGCTTCAGTGACGCGATAATTTTTTAGCTTTCATGTTTCAGACACTTTATGGAAAAGGTAATCGACGTAGCTATTTGTAAATTTCTGTTTGATCCCAAGGTGTCTACCGTCATTAAAGAACTGTTTGATCTTTCAGTAAAAATGTCCACTTGACTAATTAGTTTGTCAGTATCATATGTATGCATCAAAATTTACACCCTATTTACTTCGATGTGATTTGTTTTTTGTTCCAAATAATCTCCATTTTCTATATAGTCCGGTTTGACCGAAATTACTTTCACGTGATTGGTGTCAAATCATTAATTAATGGGATATAAACAGCTATTTTATCATCGTGCATGTCAGGATTACTTTAAGGAAATAAAATATAGAAATTCATTCCCATCAGAACTATCTATCAATCCATCGGTCTTCTCTGAGGAAAAATATGTAGCATCGAGTTACAGTACTAAATTCTACCCCTGAGGTCAATTAAAAATAGTTTTTAACATTGAACAATTTTTATCTGAATCACTAATTACAATTAATCAGCAATTCTCTTAGTCTCAGCGATGAGCAAGAACATTTAATAATTCAAGATGCAAGTAATCATTCTGTTGCTGTATAATATTCCTGTAATTAAATTCTGTTTTTGATTTACTTTATTTAGACATGATGTTTAATTTGGATATCTTTTACACAGTAATTATCGAGCTATCTAATTTTTCCTCATGGTATTCCGAAACAGCAACCTACGTTTTTGTCACAACCAGAAATTAAGTAAAGTTAACTTTTTTTGTAATCACTTTACTCGCAAGAACCTCAGATTCCAGTCACTAAACCTCCCACAGGAAATAAAATATGAGGCATTGTTGTTAGCAGAAATAGGTATAAAAATTGGATGCATGCTGATATTTGTCAGCAGTGAGCAGGAATGAGGGCTTTATTCGAAGCTCACACAACACTATTATAACAATGCTCATGAAAACGGTTAATACTATAAAAAGTGTTGAGCAGAATTCTATATCCAATCAGCTTATACTATTTTCAATCAATACTATAGACAAAATTGCGTGCTCAATAACAGTCAGTTACTCATAATAAAAATTGTAACATTCGATATTTGTGTATTATGATTCCTCATTCAGAAATTATCTTTACACTTACCCATATAATTTACTCCTTTTTGTTACGGTTGTTAATAATATGCTCGAAATAATATGCTGCAGTTAAAGAAAAGTTCTCTCTGCATAAGGAGTATTTCTTATATTCGTGCTAAATTCTGCATTTAGAGATGAGGACAAAATTTGGCAGTCTGCCCTGGATTGTATCAATCTGCCCTGAATATTGGCATGCGGCCCTGATTTTTTGATGGTGTGCCTTGGATTGTGGCAACCGGACCTAGTCCGTTGAATTGTGGAAACCAGTCCTGATTTTTTGTTGGGGATCCTGAATTGTGGCAGCTGCCCCTGTACGTCGACCCTGTTTTTTTTGCGACCGTCCCGGCTCGTTTTTAGGCCTCTCTACTAGCCGGCAGTTGTCACTTGCGGCCACCTCCTGCCACTGCTGAGGGCACTTCAGCAATAAGGCTGGCCCTGATATAGATCCTTTGTTGTAGCATCTGGAACTTTAATTTCTTTAACCTGGGAATATTTTAATTTATCTAATCTGTAAATTAAAATCACGAAGGCTAATTTTCACTTACATATACCATATTCTTATTCCTTTATATGGCATTATTACTCACTTCTATATATACTCTACCTCTTAAATAATAATAGGACTTAAGAGTCTGTAATATTGTTCGTTTGTTGTTCAGAACGAAAATAATCGAGACCGTCAGGACATATGAAAATAGTGTTAAAGTTATTGTCTTATGCTACTAAATAGACAAGGACTCGAACAATAACTTGTTTTCCCAAACTACTACAAAAAGGAGATGGTTATTTATTTCTGTTTTTTGTTTTGTTTTGGAAGTTGGATATCACATTTTTATATTATTTTCTATTTAAACCTTTCCTCAACGTATTAAATAATAAGATATTTTTTTACTTTGATTACAGTTTTAGGAACTTAATTTTTCATTCAATTATGATTTTCTCACGGTATGTGAATAATGTATAAAAGAAAAGCGATTAATTTTCTTTGTTGAAGCAACTATATTTTAAAATAAGTATTGAGATGTTTTACATATATTCACGCTTTGTAGTGATTTTATGATAAAAGAGTCATTGAAGGCTCTGACTTAATTGATCATTCATCAAAAGATTTATAGCGGGCGACGAACTGATCAAATCTTTAGTTTTGTAGATGATAAACTAGGTAGCCACTTGGCGAAAGGACTGCAGACGTTCTTCACCGCAACACTGGATATACTGCATATACTGCATTTTATTTAAAATATGATTATGCCAAGCAATTAGACTAAATAATGTGTTTAACATAGTTTACGTAATATTATCATACGTGTGTTTTCTCTATGTGCATATGAATAATCAATAATGTTATTAAGATTGTGGATTATTTGACTTTTATATATTGATGAATAAATAAAACATCATTATCCCGTCAACAGAGTTACTTACAAAGTGACCACGATTTCAACACTTTGTGGCATTATCAAAGATATGAATAATACCTGATATATTTTATATTTCTGATTTATTTGTTATTAAACCCGTATAGGGTTTTTATAATATCATCAATATTTTTATTTAATTTTATTTAACTTTTTGAGAACAGCATATGCCTTTACGGGCTTAATTATTTATTAAGGTAATCAATGTTGATTTGATAATGTAGGTTATTTCGTTTCTCCAGCAAAAAGGGATAATTTCATATAGATGAATACGGATCTGATGGGTCTTTGTAATGAATTTTCCTTTAGGGTCAACCTGATCATATCAGATTTAAGTGATTCTGACATTTGACAGAGTTTGATGACTTATTCACGTTCATTAGGTCTTACTTTTGGTCGCATTGCAGTTAGGTAATTCCTTTCATATCTTTTCAATCAGAGAAAATTACATACGTTCCATTAAATAATGCCAAAGTACCTGAATATTCATAATTGAAAAGTCACACCTTAGATAGGTATGTAGGTTATTTTGTTAATATTGTGTTGCTTCGATCTAACTTATTAAGCTTGAATGGAAACTACATTTGTTTTCTCCTCAACGACTTTCGGATTAAAACGCTACTTCAGGTAGTCTAGTACTATTTTATCTTTTGCTGTATTACAGGCAATCCGCAAATACATTTCCCTTTGAAAGATAATAATCCCTGCATCCATTTACGCAGGAAATAAATTATGTACACATCCATTTTTCACGATGAGAATAAACGTTTGTTCATTGTATTGATCGATGTTTACGAATGTTATTAAATATGAATCCTTACTGCGACAAATAATAAACTTCTAAAAATTCCGTATGATAGTGAAAAGCTATTACATAAAACTGTTTATGTTATGAATCCTGCAAATGAATTTCTTTCTATTAAAAAGCATGAAAAGTTTTTTATATAAAAAATCCAAAACCTAAACGTCAATGGAAAATATGTGTATATCCTAGCTAATTAACTAGCAAACTTTCACTCATCGGTGGAGGTTAGCTACCTACTTATTTTACCATGAATAAGACCGCATTTTACAACATCACACCTGAATCTTCACGTGTCCATATTCTGTATTAGGTTCTCCGTCAATATAATGTCTCCATATTTAAAAAGTACCTATTGATATATTGACCTATTGACATGAATGTAATATCTTTTTCAACCAAAGATCGTCGAAGGAGTGCTACTTTACTTTATAGCCCCGGTCGCATAGTTACGTTTATTTTTTAAATGGCAAAAATAATAATTTGGTTGAATCCAATCCATAAGTATAACTATTAAAGAGTTTTGACGGTTCGTATAAAAATTGGACGCAAATAATTTTTCACCACAGAAAAATTCTATAATTTTCTAGAAACATTTTCACAAATTAGAATTTTTTACCTGTGAAATAATGAAAAAATTATGTTTAAAGTTATATCTACAAATAATAACTTTCGGATTCGAGGAATTTACGAATCGGATTTTATTTTTAAGATTTATCAATGTACAGGTATTCCTTTATTCCTTCCTGTATTCTTTTCTTAAACCCCTTTCTTTTTCTTTGTTTTTTGAGTTTTATTCATCACTAACTCTCTGAAATCACTGTTGGTTAACATATTTTCCGGCTTTAAAAAGTTTCTCAATACCGAAGATCTTTCTAATTCCGTCCATTGAAACATACGGTTCAGCGTGTCACTTATTCTACAATTACACTTAATGAAATAAATGAGCAATATTCAACTGCCCTCTAGTGAACACTATGACCCCAATTAGGTCTCTCCGCGTATTCGGGTCTTTTTCTATTATTCATTTCCATCTCTTCTGTTTAGATGCACTCCCTTCGAAACGTACCTCGATTACCATCCCAGTCCTTTCTTCTTTTCCTTTTGTGCGTCCCTCGCCCCTCCCTCTTTCATCTCATTCAGCTTCATTGGCTTCTTCCTCTCCGCGCTGTTATCCTTGTCAAATTGCCAGCCTTCAAATCCCCTACGACTCTCCTCAACACTCATTCAAACGCTCTCCCATCTCTCCGAAGCCCCCTTTTGAAAAGTCACCGTTCCTCTCCGTCGTTCCCCTTTCGACCTACCCGTATCTATCTATCCCATTCTGCCTGCCGGCTAGACACTGTAACTTTTACTGGTGAGCAAGGATCAAAGGATACGAAAACCACTTAACAAAATTTAGTATGTAAATTAACATCGCCTAACGTGTACACTATTTATTTACATGAATATATTAGCACGTAAATTTACTTATGCATTGTAATGGTACGTAAGATTGTGCGTAAAGATATTTTACCGTCAGGTTATGTTTGCTCTGATGATGCCTTATTATCCGGGCATATTTTTTACTCACATTTTATCCTCGGAACTTTTGTCTTTTACTGCCTGCGTGTAATGGAGCATATAATTTTGGCTGCAGCAATGGGATATTTCTGGGAATCAAAGATGAACAATCTTTAATAAAAAATTTCAGCTGCAGAATGAAATAACCCCTACAAATATTTAGATTATAATTTATTATTAATTACAGTTTTTCTAATAGCCAACTAGAAAACTCACGAGGATATTCTGACCTGGTGTTACCTATGGATCTGTAATTAGTTCGCAAAGAGTAGATGCGTTTAGAACTTAATCAAGCTAGGAACGAATATTTAATGCAGAATTGGGGTTTACGTGACCTTGAACGGTTGAAATGATATGGAGCATTAAGTCAACTCACGAAGATGATTCCTCAGGCAACAATCGTCCACTTTCATTACGGGATGCAAAACAGTAGGATTTATGTTAATTGGTTTGGTTGTTACCGCCATCATGAATCTAATCAGATATCGTCAGCTGTATTCAGAACACCAACATTTATAGAGAGCCTGTAGAGTTAATTAAATTCATAATATTACCCATTTCTATATGCTGAGTTCACGTGTTATTCGTTAGGATCATCAGACCGGCAATGAGAATGTAGGTGATACGATATTTCACATATCGCGTAAAGCAAATAGGTAAAACATATAGGAAAATAAGTTTCTAACCTTGTTTGAACACAAAAAAATTGACATCTCTACGCGCATCTGTTACATTATATAGCAGAGAGGTAGTTCAATTGGAATTATTGTGCAATTACATGTATAAACTCCTGAAAAAATGGCAGTATTAGCTTTTATCAACGCAGAAAAAGGCATTTATAATTCTGTTGAATACGAAATCGGTTGTTGTTTTTCCCCGAGGCTATATTTTTTAACCAAAAGGCTCTATGTGGAAATTCTGATTATATCCATGTGGTATAGATGAATGGTGAATTAATCGGTAGCTTTTGAATACTGATTTCATGTCATGTGGGTCTTTCAAATTGTGTACTTCATAATTCTCCAAATATTAAAATTTCGCATTGAAAAAATTCATAAGAGTTTTTCATTTACATTTCAATTCATTAACGTGTAATCATTGGGAAATGTTTTGGTAAAGGAGCTTTACAATCCTGAATGAAAATATAAAATCAAGAACCTGAGCAAAAACAAGAAGAAGAGAAATATGGCAAATGCGGGAGTTGTTAATCTCTTATGAGTTTTCTTCACCCTATAAACGACATCACTAACTTTATGCATCTCACCGTATTAAAACTTTGGCGACTTCTAAAGATATAATTAAATTCTTTTAATCTTTAATTAAGTTTTTTATAGTACGTAAATAAGTTTTGATTAATAATAAAATTATAGCACCGTTATCCTTTTAAGGATTTGCATATAATTTTAATTGATCGGATGGCGAGCCTACTGTAATGTTACTAATGGCTTAAAAAGTTTCAAAAATATTTTAGAGATTGTAAATAGTTATCTAGCATCCCCTAATATACCGCACCCAGGAATTTCATGGATACTTGATGAGAAAGGTTGAAAAGCTGATACAACATCACCGATGAACGTGTTATGCATTTTGTTAGGCATTCGATAAAATATTATGTATTACTAATTGGCATAATCCAATTTTTTGTTGAAATTATGACGTTTGTACCTTTGGTTCTTTTAGTAAATTTTCGTAACATAAGTACCTCAGTCACTATTGAATCCTAACTGAAAATTTATGTTAAAAATATAAATAAATTCAGATTGATGATAGTGATTTAAGTGACAGTAGATGATTTATATCTAGCAACACTTCTGCATTTAACTAGTTTAGATCTAGTGATAATAATATTCATATGGCTCCCTGTCATTTGTAAGTAAGTGCCCTACTACAGTTTTGTCACCTTGCTGTCTTCTAGGTCAAATATTAGAATTATTATTTCT
Organism: Rhinocypha anisoptera; assembly: GCA_011762765.2. Lineage (NCBI taxonomy): Eukaryota > Metazoa > Arthropoda > Insecta > Odonata > Chlorocyphidae > Rhinocypha > Rhinocypha anisoptera. Next base: position 8,142 of record WURS02447302.1, read on the forward strand.
GAGTGTACTGTCTATAAGATATATTTCATAAATAAGGGTATAATTAGTATAACGTAGTACAGTTTCACTTCAACAAATTTTCGCCCTGATGTAAATAATTCAATACATTAAAAAATATATATATATACTTAATATGTAGTGATTCTATATTCATTATTAACCTAAATAATTACAATCACATAATTTATATTGTCTGGACTATATAATACATTAAAGTGGTTTTTCAATAAAATTATGAATCAAACGTTCGAATGATAAACTGTAATTTTATCGGAGACCATAGTGGAATACATACGTACGTTGTCCCAATATTTTCCAAAACTCTGCACTTACTGCTACCGTTATTGCCTAACAATATGAGTAGATTGCTTTGGACTTTTATAATTTTCAATTTTTTTGTATTTTTTTCTCCTCCTTTCAAAGCAAAAATGTAAACTCAGAATAAAACGAAATATTAATAGCTACGATCCTTATCACATATTCTGCGATTTTCTCTAAACAATTGAACTTTGAGGAGATGAGAAACCAAACCTACTATTGCCATGGAAGACGCTACATGTATATGACTTAAAGAAAATTAGCATCTCAGAAGAGCATGGTCAAATAGCAAGCCAATTGTGCATGCATTGTTTTTTAGGATACCAACGACCTAGTTCACTTATTCAGTCTTGGACCATTTGCTTCCGAAATGTTTGCCGCCGTGAATTCTAACCTGCAAATATTTTCCCAGCAATGTGAAAGCAAAGTCGATCCTAAAGGATTAACTAGTATTACTACAATTCCAATGGTTCCTGCCTCTATTTCCGCTACTGAATGTTTGTACTTGGCCATTGGAAGTAGTGGAAACTATGCTTGGAAGTTGGGCTTGAATTTTAGCCTTCCCTGTGACTATCACTTCAGGTAGTGGAAATAAGTGATGACATTTCCCGGGATAATGGAACCCTTTACTTCAGATCAGTGCATTTTTTATTTTGTAATTTATTCCATTAGGAATTACACAAACTTGGGAGTTACACATTAGGAATTACACAAACAAATTAACTTGTAATCATAATACTTTCTTGAGATGAAGATGTGTTCACGGATGGATATTGTGAACTAAACAACAAAGAGTAAAATGGCAATAACAATTTTCTTCGTATCTATTTCCTATATTATGTCCTTATTCATCACTTCTAATAATACTGTACATCCTTATTCTGGTTATCATATAATTGAGTTAATATATCCAATTTAAATGCAACGAATATTAAATAAATTCATGCGTTAGATAGTTATTTTACAATGAAAATGTCTCATTTCAATAAAAAAAATTTCCATGAATTTTTTCAATTATTTTTGTTTAAAATATTTGAGCTGAGTTTTTAAAGGACGTCAAATTACGTTTAATTTTTCTGCAGGTACAAACTATACAGATAAATTCAAAAGGAAAAATAGAATTGAAATTAAAAGTGGAACTGGCTAAAAATATTTGAATTCTGAATACCTCGTCAAGACACGCATTAGCAAGACAGGAGCAAAAAGCCGCAACACGTGCACAAAGGAATTCAATTAGAAAATTAGTGGTTGGAGAACAGGAGCTCGTGATAGATTAATGGTTTCATTTTGTTAGTTTTTGTTCACGCAGCTACCAGAAGAGAGAGGGAGAGAGCAAGGGAGAAAGAAAGAGAGAGATAGAGGGGAGCAGAGCATATGGGCGATGTAGTCGGACAAATGAATGGGTCCTTCTGGGGCATGAAAAATAGAAGGCAGGGGCGGAGATAAACGGGAGATGACCTCGGAAGTTTCTCTGGGTTAAGGTAGAAGTGGAATACACAGCTCCAGTCCGTGGTTCACAACCTCCTGCATTAAAATGAATATCTGTTGTAGGAATGGGCAGCCGGAGTTGGATAGCCGTATACCCTAAATTAATGGGTGGAGCTTAAGCGGAGCATTCTGTATAGAATTTGGGACACTTTGATTTATTATACCACTTGATGAAGGCTTAAGAGCATCGCCTGCGTTAATTCTGTTATTGTTAGCCTGATTCAATGGAAGTAATGAATGCGTGTTTTACACAATTTTTCTTCTGTTTGCCAAGCATACAAAGGTAACAAATTATGGTCAATTCCACAATCCTGAGAATAGTTACAGTTTTTAAGGTAAAATATTTTGACCAAATCTTAAGCAAACGTCAACATTGTGACAAAAAAATTATTAGTGTCTATTTTTCAACTTTTCTACCTTTTTACTGACATTTAATTTCGTTTCAACTAGTAGTATATAGATCATAAATCTGTGGAAGAATACAATATGTTGAAACATTCCTTAATTTGTCATCAAAAAGTATTGTTGAAGGTTCGATTGATAAATTTAGAAAATATTTTTCAAATTTATTTTTCCATTGAATTTATTCTAATTTTTTGACTAACTAACAGATTATCTAATGTAGAGAATTATTCCTTTTTTATTTTTTTTTTTACATTCTCATACTTTTCATACTTCCTTTTATTATTCCAAATATAGGTCAATAATTCCATTATCCAGATTCCAAATTGCGTAAAATATTAAGTTCTAATCACCGTAGTGATATTTTTTCTGCCAGTTTGCATGACGTCTTTATTAGTCCCTTGACTAACCCTCGGAAGAATGTTCGTCATACCCTGGCATCGTATATATGTCCCTAATAATCTGAAACGACTATTTCCTTGGCATAACGTAGTACTTCGACATTTTCCTTCGAATTATAAAAATATTTGTGTACGACGCGCTTACGTATCTTAAGGCTGCTTGGAATGAAATAATCTAGTCAATGAGACCAGCGTGGGCAATGAAAATGTGCATTAATGTAAGCAAGTTAGCTCCGAGGATCAATCTGAGAGCATTTAGATTATAGCACAGTTCAACATTCTTTTCCTTCTCCACTTCTTCGGTAAAGCAACCACCTACTGTGGAGAGACAACCCCCCCTCATTAATGCACTCAATGCCCCTGAATGGGTGACATCCTCCTCTATCAAGCACCCACAAAATCGCTTCCGCACAGGGCGGCGACAGCACCTCCGAGGGAGGAGGAGAGACGGAAGGCCAGACGGAGAGAGAGCGACAGAGATAGAGAGAGAGAGAAAACGAAGCAGAAATGAGATGAATCGAGAGAAAGAGAAAGGGAAAAGCGATGGGGGGCACAACGGAATGCAAGTGATGCTTCCTAGCACGCACGGCGGGCGGCCGGGCCCGCGGCGGCCGCAAACACATGGTGGCCGCCTTCTCCTGCGATCCTGAAATTGAACTAATGGGACCAGACCGAGGGGGTGCGGTTATGAGGTTGTCGGCAGAACTCCCACGGTCGAGAGAGAGAGAGAGAGAGGATTTGGGAGAGGAGGAGTGTGAGGGAAATTGGAGAAGCAACTGGGGTGAGTCGGAGTCTTCGAAGTGGAAGCGCGAGGCATTGTCAGATGTGTAAAACTGCCTCTCCGGTACGTACCGGATTTTTTTGACTAATTGTCTGCTGGCGAAATAGCACCTAGAATTCCTTCTCTGATGACGATAAAAGGGCATGGTATTAGCATTTGCCTCCCGCTACCTGGTTTATCTCATATCTGATTGATAATGTGGAAACTCTCATGCCTAACAAGTTGAGAATGGTTATTTTGCAACCAACTCAAAATATTTTCCACTATCGTCATGTAATCCTGAAGGGAGGGATAAATATTTTCCTGCTTAAATGACAAATCATATTAATAACAATTCCATCATATCGGCTGAAGCAGGTAAAGGGATGAGAAACAATTTAAGGTGAGGTCAGATGGTGTAATTTAATGCCTCTAATCATATTTTTGACGTCGCTGTCAGATAGATATCATATCCCCAATTGTAAAACTGAGTTCATAAAGTATTTTTCGTCTTTATCCCGTTATAGGCCGAGGATTTCTTCGTACTGCTCTTTCTCTCGTACTACTCCTAGCGCATAAAATGTCTTTACTTTTTGGATTTTTTACTCAAAGTTTATTTAAACCCCTGTTTGTTAATCTCACTCTAGTATAAAATTCAAACCTCTTGGATCATCTATCTTCTCATAAGTCAGGGCATTATATTTTCGGGTGATTTGATTCAGCGAATAATTTCAGCAATGAAAATTCGACATATTCTGTTACTGTCCTCATTATATATGTTAATAATTTGCAATGATCTCGTAATTACTTTCCAAATTGGATTATTTAATGATATAAAGGATATAATCGAAACAAATTCTAAAGTACCAGGCTCACGGATACTTGCCATCTATTCAGGTTTTTCGTACATTTTTATTTATATTTAATAGCCATTCGAATTAATTTATGTACGTTTTTTTCTCGTAGTAGCCGTCTGATTACTTAAAATTTTACCTCGTCAATGATTCCTTTTCTGGTTCTCAACCATTTCGTCATATTATCTTCTCCAGTAGAGACCGAACTTCTTCATTAATACTCTCTTTTTACACTTTTCGTCTTACTCTATCTCCTTTCTCTACCTTGTATTAAATATTTTCCACTATTTTCTTCAATGAAAGATCCTGTATTGCTGCAAATTACATATTTTTTGCAAAGTACTCCAATTCTCTCTTTTCTGCGATATTGTTTCAATTCGTAAATTAAATTTCATATATTATGTACTTTTCACATTTTGCTGTATATCATAATTTATATTGTGTAATTCTAAGTCCTTCCACAATGACTTTTTTTAAATCTCTACATGATTAATTTTCTTACATTATTATTTTTACTTCTAAAATTGACCGATTTTGAATAGAATTTAGGTATGTAAAAATGAACGGAATTGTTTGAAATAATAATTATGGTATTGTTTTCTTATTTCAAAGTTCACTTTAAACTGTTTTTCATATTTAAAATTGATTATTAACTAAATTAAAATCAATTTTAAGTAAATTAGAGTAAGGCATACCATAGTGACTAAATTAAAAGAAAAATACAATTATAAATTTTATCTGAAAAACCTGTATAAATATCTTTGTCATCTAATACATTTTTTTATTTTCTTAGAGAATTTATTGAGATTAAGGAAAGTATATTTAATGCTATTTCCAATCGTTCCAACCATTCCAAACTATTGAAAATGAATAATCTCATTTTTTCAGAGATATATTTAGTATTATTGAAATGGCACTAATCGGAAATGTTAATGGAGGATTCAATGGAGAATTTTTCTTTTATAAGATATATGGTCACGTCATATTCATTTCTAACCATTTGATTTTCAACACATCGTATACGATTACTTTTCCTTTAGCTTCATATCTCACTGGCGATGGAATATTTATTTGATATTGGAGTTTATGGGATTATTGATAATTCTGTAAAGAAAACAAATTGAGTCAGAGTTTGTAATTCAAGCGGAAATATTGTAAAACAATCCCTTACGAAATATTTAGGCCATATTTAGGCGACTTCATTGCCCTACATATATATATATATATAGTATTTACAGCAAATCTCTTGTAGCTCCTATCTATAAAATTGTGTACAAATCTTAGTCATGTGGCCTTGGTTTATTTCAAGCGCATACTTCATGCAGGCTATAAAATTGATTTTCCGAAGGATTCTAAATCGTGTTATTGAATGTCATCGTGCTATGTAATCGAATGAATCCTTAGTGTATGCATTTTAAATCATTTGTAACTTAGTTCCAAAAGGGCAGATGAATTTAAAAAACAAAAATTTCTAATGTGAATAATAAATGCTTCTTTAAGGGCATGATGTCACTATTAATATATCAAATGGGGTTCTCTGAATTCGAAAGAAAGCTATAAATGCAAGAAAAACTACGGGAGTTACCTATGCCGTATCATTCTGCGTAAGAACGAAAAGAAAAGATAAATACATGGGGGAGAGAGATTCTTCACAAGTGGACATAGGTGTCGCGGTAATTCATTCAGTTTCCAGAACGCGGAAGGAACCCTGGTAAATTTGCAGTGACTATCCAAAAAAGTCCTTGCGGGTCCACTGTAAACAAGCACCAATGTGCTGAAACCTCGTCTGCAAAATTTAATGACAGCCCGGCTCCAACGGGGCAAAGAATGGAGGAAAAAAAAACAAGCGTGCTCTTCTGCGGGAGCTGGAGTCGCGTGGAAGCGAACACTGTAACGTGGCAGGGTCGCGAGGGAATAAGGACTCACCACATTCCGTCTCCCGCGAGCAAGAAACAAAAACCGCCTCTCTTTTGCATCGATTAGCCACCGCGTTCGACCGACGGAACTACTGGTGTCCTTCCCCCCCCCCCCCCCCCCCCCCCCCCCCCCCCCCCCCCCCCCCCCCCCCCCCCCCCCCCCCCCCCC
>WURS02447311.1:0-14448 GCA_011762765.2 Rhinocypha anisoptera
ACACACCCGTCAATTGCTTGTTAACTCGCTAATTTTCCCTTACTTTGATTATTGTTGCTTAGTCTATAACGACTTAAAAATGAAATGCATCTGAAAACCTAGTCATTTAGAAAGCAATTAAAGGCAACAGTGGTGGTAATGAGTAAATGTGATTACATTGAGATGTATAAAAAATTCATTGAAGTATGGAACTACAATCAGATCCAATGGCCAAGTTTCAAGTACAACAAAAAAAGCATTAAAATCACATTTAGTTATATGAGAGGAGTTTTAAAAGTTATCGGCCTGACTCATAGATGGTGTGAAGATCGCGAATATTCTGTATTAATTTTTTTGTTTGATTCATTACATGGGTTGCTGTCAAGTTTGAAATGCATACACTCATTTGTTTTCTTTCTGTGTTGTTGTAAAGTGCAAAGGGTGTCAGTTGTGTACAAAATGGAGAAAATGGAATTACAAGCAGTAATTAAGTACTTCGTTTGGAAAGGTTTAATTTAATCCCAACGGATATAAAAAATGAGTTAGATTCTACATTGAAGGATTCATTTCCTTTGTTTTCAACAGTCAAAAAATGGTCAGTGGAATTTAAACATGGCCGTTCATCCATTGAAGATGATGAGTGTCCAGGATGTCCAAAAACCTCAACCACTGACGAAATTGTGGCAAAAATTCACAAAGCCGTATTCAATGATCACCGATTGAAGGTACGTGAACTAGCCTACATTGCAAAGATCTCGACAGGCCGTGTGTACTACATTTTACACGAAGTTTTGGGTATGTCAAAGCTTTCAGCACGATGGGTGCTGCATTTGTTAACCATCGACCAAAAATGCATTCGAATGAACATTTCTAAAAAGTGTTTTGAGTTGTTTAAACGCAATCCCGGTGAGTTTTTTTGACATTTCATAACAGTAGATGAAACATGGATTCATCATCATATGCCAGAGAGAGAGGAACAGTCCAAACAGTGGGTGGGCCTAGGTGAAAGAGCACCAAAGAAAGCAAAACTGACTCCGTCTGCAGGGAAAGTCATGGCTATGATATTTTGGGATTCTCATGGAGTCGTACTTATAGACTACCTGCAGAAGGGCAAAACTATCACCGAGAGTACTACGCTTCACTTCTGGACCAGCTAAAAGTTGCTATTCAGGTTGAACGCCCACATCTTGCAAAGAAGAAAGTTCTCTTTTATCATGATAATGCACCTTCACACACTTCTCACATTGTTGCTGCAAAATTTCATGAACTTTGCTTCGTAGTGCTTCTGCATCCACCATATTCACCTGATTTGGCACCCAGCGATTACTTTATGTTCCCAAATATGAAAAAATGGCTTGCTGGATGAAAATTTACATCAAATGATGAAGTTGAAGCTGAGACAGATGTTTATTTTGCAGGGTTGGACAAATCATTTTTTACTGAGGGTATTAAAAAGTTGGAAAGTCATTGGACTAAGTGAATTAATTTGAAAGGAGACTATGTTGAAAAATAAATTTTCTTTTTTTTGAAATCATGTTTTTTATTTGTCAGACCGAGAACTTTTAGAACTCCCTTCATATTTCATTTTATTAGAATTTTTAGATTATTAGATTTTTTCTAAAGATCCCTTGAGGTTTGAATTATCCAAGTTCCACTGTTATGGCATGATCTAGCATTATATTTTTAGCTAAGAATTTTTAACAGGCATAAACTTTAGCTTTATAATTTACTTGAAATGGATAAAAGATGGATTGTTCATGGTGCAAAGTGATCTTGAAATTGGAGCAACCTTATAAATGTAATTCTGCGTAGCCGTAAGAAATATTTTGTCTTGAATTTCTGCCCATCCCTATTAGATTGGGCATTCTGTTTGTACTCTTCATTTTTTAATTTTAAAATTTAACATAAATTAGTAGGTAGTCACTGTATTATATCTCATCCACCCAAATGCTCTTTAATTATTTGTCATATTGAACTTCATTTTCTTATTTCAGGGTATGTATTCCGTGAAGAAGTATCCCCTTAAAATTGTCAAAATAGGTCCACATTGGCTCGAACATGGACTTTATAAAGGGAAAGTAACTTTCACTAGCAGCACCACCTCATTAGCCTGTATTGAATTTCAGTTGGCATTGCAGTAACTCAAGAGAACTTATGATTGTGAATGTTCAACTCAATCAAGTATTTGAGTTTTGAGTGATTTCACAATCCATAAGGGCTATATGAGTGTAAAATTCTCTCTTGAAAGAAGAAGTGTGCTCATTTGGTGTTATTTGTATATGAAAATATATGTTATTACTAAAAGTATATGACTATGTGCCAAAGAACCACAAAGTTTCGTTGATATCTGAGAATAATCCAACATTTCTTTGCTTTGAAAAATGTGTAATTCACAGAGCCGGAGGCATCCATATCTTTTTAGTATTGATTTTCCCAGTAAGACCTGGCACTGAGGAAATAATGCCTCTTGGGAGCTGGGTGAGTGTAGAAGTAATAATATAGGTTGCTTTGACACTACATGACAGTACTTCCATGAAGTATTTTACAGTAACCATTAGACTATCATGGAAACAAGCATGGGAAATAGTATATATTTTTGTATACAAAAAATTTTATTACAAGTTATTGAAGAATTATAAAGGGTTTTTTAATTTAATAATATATTTTTTGTACAGATTTTCCATCAGCATCAAATTTGAAACATTCCAATGTGGAATCTCAATTCCTTTATTTAAAAAAATACTTTGTCAACTTTATATTTTGTTTGATCGTATTGCACACGCACGCAAGCAATTTGTGGTTTTACTCTCCCATTCCCAACAAGACCTTAGACTCCAAACATGAGTGTAAGGTTTTTGGGGAGAGAATGGGGCAGTCAGGAGTCTGTATTCCTATCATATTGTGAGTTTTGGGTGGCTAGAGAACTTTGCTTTTGTAGGCTTTCATTCCTTTACTTGACAATAAAAATGGAAGTCTGTGGGAGGATGCAAATTCTATAGTAAATATGCTGAAATGTTATGAATGGAATGAAAATGTCAAACTTAAGTGGCATTTGAAAATGTTTTCAACATTAGCTTTATTGTAAATTCGAAGTAAAAAATAATTGGCAGTGAGAGTATCACTGCAACATTTTTCTGATAAAATGTGAATTCTATTCACTTTATTTTTATTTATACTTTTATATTCATAAAAATTGTGCTCATTAATATTTTTGTAATACCTTATACTTTATACCTAACACCTTAAAAAGTTTTGCAATACAAATCACATAAAATACAATGCAAAATAAAAAAAGTTGAGAGAAAATCAACTTTAGCAATTTTTTCATGGTATTCTCATCTTTTAAGAACGTTTTAAATGTCTTCACCCTGAATGATGACTGCAAATAGCATTTAATCAACGAATTGCAATGGGAAATCCTAAAATATTTCCTTTTCCACAGCCCCTCTCCCAATGCTAATGATTCAAGTTACTCTTTGTGGGAAATCTATCTTACTGATTAGCAGTGAAGGTTCCTATGGGTAAATTTAATGTCATTCACACTTCAAGAACATCAAGGAAAATCCTGTGCTAAAACAAGCAATGTTGACTCACTTCTTATGAGTAAAATTTGATTCCTGTGGTAAGTCCCATCTAGACCATTGGGCGGAGCATACCTGAATCAAGGAACATATGAAGTTCCCGAAAAATAATGACCATTTCTCTGGTCTGCTATGTTAAAAACTTAAGCCAGTATGTGATTGTGTAACATGTGAGTGCTTCAATTAACTTAAATTTACACCTGGGTGTGAAAGTACAAATGGAGTGAGTGCTTTTATAGGAGAATGAAGGAAGATACAGTCTCCATGAGTTACGGTTATGAATGATAATGTATGTGGGAGGGTGTACCACAAAATCAGCCCTCATGACATGCGACTGTGACCCTCAACAACTACTACTTCATGGAGGCTTGTGTACATTAGTCTTTCAAATTTCAATTATCATCTCCCCTGCCTGTGGCTCAATTGTGTACTGCCCAAGGAGATTTTTACATATGTACCTATTTTATTATATTATACCTGATGTTGTATGTATATTAAATCTTACCATAGAAAAGTGGAATTTTAATTTTTTCTCAATTTCCATAATACCCAAATCAACAAGATTAATGACTTTCATAGGCTAGGAATAAATCTCATTTTAAACGATCCTAGAAGGTCACAATGTATTGGGCACTGAAAATCGTCAAATAGCAAGCTTAATGTTCTAACTAGGGTGGCTGACTGAATTAACAGGCAGCAATTAAACTAAAATCATAAAATTCCTTCATGAGATGCAGTTTCAATAATTTCACCCAAATACAAGCTTTTCATCAAACTTTTATTTAACAAATTTAGCTACTAACACCTAATTCCCTAAATATCAACAAATCCAACGAAAAAATTCCTAGAGGAAATGCCTACACTGTGTGTCAAATCGATTTTTTGTACACCATCCCTATTAGGAATGGCTACACAGCCTGTGTATGTACTTCCTATGGTGTGCAAGGGAAGGGAGCATAGTTAACGTCTCATTAGCAAACCCAGGGAATTAAACTAATGCTAATGACGATACAGTAATTCTAAAACGTAGTTTTCTGACAGTGGTTTCGTCTACAACCACAAATGTTTCTCTCGCCAAAGGCATTTGATGTAGAAGTAATAGGCGATCATCTAACTCAGTGTTTCCCAAACTGGGCGCTACTACTTGGGAGCGGTGCTTTGATTTAGGGAGGTCGAAAAGAAATTAAGGAAGTTACGATCGGGGCCTTATGCGCATAGGTTTACGAAAACAATTCGGGGGCAGTGGGTCGAAAAAGTTTGGGGAATACTTGATCTTACTCTTTTATTTGACCACAACTATCCAACCATACCTTTACTACTACGTATAACATAAAAGAGGGAGTGATAATAACTATCACAGTACTATTTTTTCACATTTTTTGCAATTCCTTATCTAAATTGCACAATAGGACCAAAATAAAATCTATCGTGTCAAAACTGGCAGCCTTCGAGAAAAGCAGATAACGATATAAAGTGGTGGAAAAATACAAGAAGCACGTCAGCCGCTAAGAACAGCAGAAAGAATTTTTATTAGTTACTTAACGGGAAGCAAAGCGCTAACGATAGAACTGTTTGTATTATCCACAATAATCACTGTAACCACCGTGGGGCACTAAAGGACCAAAGAATAAGAGGTAAATAGAAGAACATTCGTGAAACAGATCCCGAACACGTCCCGCGGTTTATGAACTCTATGATCTACTCACCGAGTATAAAAAAACATTCATCCATGACATTTAGATTGCATGTAGTTGAAAACATTAATATCAGCATAAAGAATAGCCCTAATTCTTCACTTCGTTTTGGAGACTAGTTTACGGAAAATTTACAATTTTTGTATGATAATCAAAATGAAACCACAGTGTGACAAAACGATTGACGCATTTTCAATATTTCATTATTTTGCCTGTTGATGCGTGCCTGTTGCGAGGTGAATTGTTTTGTTCTTTACGAAACTGTTATTTGAAAGACTAAAATTTATAGAGGAAGTATGTGATTGTAATAAGCGAAAAAGAGGTGATAAAAAATCAGTTACACTAATTATTAATAAAAATAATTATTTCTCTATATTTTAGTTGTGGTTCTTGCCATAAGCTATTATTAACAGGAAAATATGGAACGATGGGTAGGAAAAGTTGCAATAGTTACAGGGGCTAGCTCAGGAATAGGAGCAGCAATAGCTTCACACCTGGTGAAGAATGGAATGATTGTAGTTGGAATGGCTAGAAGAGTGGAACAAATAAAGGTAACTAGTTTCTTCCCTTTTATCTCTTAAATATTTCCACATTTTTATGGGGTTACTTTTAGTAATGGTTTTTAGCATATGTATATTTTTATGAATGCATGCCCTTGCTACACCACCCCCCTGGCAATAGCAAGGCCCTGCTGTGTTGGAGAAAAAAAAACAATTTAGAACAGGAATTTTTAGAACAGAACACAAAGTTGTTGGGGAAAATGAACGTGGCGGCCTGCCCTTGTCACACGCTCATTAGCTGCCGGAATGGAGCAGTCAATATTAGGGTCTCCCGCTGGGGTTGCTTGAGGCAGCTCAGTGTATTGGCAGGGAGAGACTGAAATGGGGTCAGGGTTTAACATACGGGTGGGCTTCAGACGGTCTATGGACACCGTTGTGTCCTCCCCTTTTATGCGAACTAAAAAGTATTTCAGGCCCGATCGCACAACGGGGTATGGTCCATCGTACGGGGATTGAAGCGGTTTCTTCACTGCCTCGTGGCACACAAATACATGTGTTGAAGCTTGCAAGTCCCTAAAAATAAACACCCTTTGGGCCCCGTTGTGTGAATCCAATCTGGGGTAAGACGGTGAAAATGGTGTCTCAGCTGGTTGACGAAACATGTTGGGTCGTCACTCGCTGATGGTTCCCGTGGTGAGAGGAACTCACCAGGTAGCCGTAGGGGCTCACCATATAAAAGTTCCGTGGGTGTGGCACTCGGGTCCTCTTTCCATGCGGAACGAACACCAAGCAGAACTACTGGTAGGGTCTCTATCCAGTCCGTGGTAGCATGGCAGCGGATCGCTGCCTTCAACTGTCAGTGGAAGCCGGTCCATTGGCAGCCGGGTGATTTGCCATCGTTCTAAAATGAGATGCTCCTGTTAAAGAAGAAAGTTGATGGAAGAGTTGCCTTTCAAATTGTCGGCCTCGATCTGTTGTAATACTGGCCGGCGTTCCGAATCGGGAAATCCACCCCTGGAAAAATGCTTGGGCTACCGTCTCAGCTGTTATGTCGGCCACAGGTATGACCTCTTGCCAATGTGAAAATCGGTCGATGCATGTGAGGCAAAAACGGAATCCCTTAGAAATTGGCAAGGGGCCAACCAGGTCCAAGCGTATGTGCTCAAACCTGGAGCTTGGAGTGGATAAGGTGCCGACAGGTGCAGAAATGTGCTGCGTGACCTTGGCTCACTGGTAGGATATGCACGCTCTTGCCCATGCCTTGCAGTCCTTTGTTACAGAGGGCCACACGAACTGTGATGTTACCAACTTCGTCGTTGCACGGACACCCGGATGGGACAAGTTGTGCAGGGAGTCAAATATTTACCTCCGATGGGTTGTAGGGACCACCGGTCATAGTAGTAGTATTTTTGTTTATAGGGTGCTTCGACGGCTATGGTCATTTTGCACCTCTTCAACTCATTGAAAAAACCCATTTGCACAAACACAACATCCATGCCCTGGGTGGGATTGGAACCCGCGAACCTTTGGGTTAGCCGGTGAGCACGCTACCCACCAGGCTAACCCGGTCGGCTGCGTATTGATAGAGCTTTGGAATACACCAGGAAAGTGCACACGAAGTATGTTTTTTGACCAGTGTTGCCGTGATCTCCTTCTGCATCATGTCTTCCAATTCCATATCTCATATAAATTTATTGCAACCTGCTACAAATAATACATGTTGCAATGCTGCTTCGCAGGGGTCATATCATCCCCAAACTGTAAACAAATAAAAATCCTGTAAGTGAACAAACAACATTTCAGCATTGCCTCTCATTCATACAATAAGGAAGAGCTTTTACTAAGGTGGAAACTTTGATTGCATACAGCCGATCATTAGAAAAAAATTGTTTTACATTTTTACAACTTCCTTTGTTTTAATTTAAAGAGTACAAGAGTTGGCAAACCTATTGACAAAGGGTTAATCAAGATAATGTTGATGGCAATAGGTATCTCTCCATTGCATAGTGTTTAAATTTCCAGGTTTTCATCGGAAAGTGAAAAAATGGACACTATTTGTTTATGCCCAAAAATCATTCCAAGAAGAGGAGATGATAAATTTTTGTCTTAAATACCAATACAACGTGGCATGAAACAATCTGAAATATGATCTTTCAATCAATGAAGCCATGAGGTTGAGTGGGTCACTTTCTTACAACTGAAGTTCAAACTGGAGTATCCGTAATTTTTATTTCGATAACAATCACTGCTTTCATCAGTCTACGTACCGATGATGAAGGGTAATCTACCGATTAAGGTAGGTTTTTGATGAGCACTAGCTTAGGTTGGCCACATTACATTTAACTATAATCCCTCTTCAAATCTGCATACTTCCCACCCCCTATCAAGTCTATGTACTACACAGCCAGAATAAAGGGGGCGAAATGAGTCCTTCAGCAACTGATCGGATGCCAGTTACCAACGAGCACACTGACCAGGCCCACCCTCGCTGAGTACGTGGAGGAAGCATTTTCATCATTCCATTTGAAATACAAATAAACTCCTCGTCACTGACTGACATCAATTAGATTGACGGATGAAGGGGAGCGGATGGATGAGCAATGAATGAATCAAGGCGAATTGTATTATGCCATGCCATTATTTAACAGTTTTAAGTCATTTAGAAGACCGTGATATCATGCACTAACTTTCATAGCCTCTCTAATTCATAACTTTTATCAACAGACAACACTATATTTCCAACAAGACTGTAAATTTCCTCCTCAAAAATTGGTATTATAGCAATAAGCAAGCGGGTATGTAAAATAGTGACCATCTCCACAAATGAAACCAGATTTCACTGACGGTTTAGATGTAACTAATGTGTTAATTTTAATCCATCGGTGAAAAAGTTTGTTTACTGAGACATGTGAAAGTTGCGTTGTTGGTTGTAATATCAGAGTAAGGTAATCCACATGATGAAAACTTATTAAATACGTTAGGTATAATCGATAATCCTTGGAATCGGCAAGAAATGATTGGGTCCACTCACAACAGTAAAGACAATACCTAGTCAATCAAATTGGAGAAATCTTTAGATGTGTCTTGTCAATGATGCAGTAGGAGCGAATTTCACATTAACAGAATGTGATTGCTAAAAACCAAGCACAAAATGGGAATTAGATTGAATTGTCAATATGACATAAAAAATAATTTGCAAGAAATAGCACAAGAATAGTTTGTTTCTTTGGTATCTTTTATGCTTGATGGTATTCTCAAACTAGAAATTATAATGCTTCATCACTTACATATGCACAGAAAATTAATGAAACAGGTGCAAATCACCTTTTGAGATGAGCACACAAAACCATTTTACAGTATCAAGATGTATAAAAAACCAGTATTCAACCCTAAGGTCAATTTGATAAGAGGGTAGAGAGCTTTTGTAATACTAAGCCCAAAGACATGTGAAAGATTAACATTTTGGCAGGGGGGGTAGTTCCTTTCCCTGGTTGACCCCTTTGGTTTCCCCCAAGGATATGGTGCCCAGAAGATCACTCTCTGCTTGTGTTCTAACTGGAGGGCCCAGAGACATCACCCGACAAGCATCGAACCCAGATCCCCCATTCAGCGGCCAAACTTCTCCAACCCACCAGGGATAGACCAGAACATTGTCAGGATGCAGGCAACTACATAATGGACATTCAAATGATTTTTTAATGGTTTGCCAAAACACATATTATCAATGTACTAAACATACTAGTAAAAACCCAGCAACATCAGCATTAAATCTCAGAATTCCATTATCAAAGCATAGGGGAATAACTTAGGTAATTACTGATATTGTATGTCTAAACACATGCAATAGTGAAAGGTTAGCAAAACATTACTTTTATTTAAACAAGGCCTCATAAGGAACAGGATTATTTTTATACTGTTAAGCAATTGAAAAGACCACGAATTACGATGGACTTTCAATGGAATTATTATTATTGTAAACCCTTTTCCTACTAAGATAGTCCCAAACCCGAAGAATCTTAGGAATGAAAAATCTGTGAAACATATTTCTAATGGTGACAAACATGGCACAAGCTGTTATTTAGGCATTCAATGAATGACATTAATTGACCTTATGCAAATCAGCCTCTTGGAAAAAAACTTCTTATACTCCAATGTTTTCTTGACTATAAATATCCAATGTTCACCAGCAATGCTGTTAGACTGCTAATAAGTTGTGACTTAATGTAATAATAAGAGATCTTTCACAGTCAACTTATATGAGCTCAGGTATATTGTTGGAGTCAAAAATATACATTTGGGCAGTTAAACTTTAAATGCCAATAAAATATATCACTTATTGTCATACACCATTTCAGAAACTCAGTTCTTTAATCATTATCAATACATGCCACCCTTTACCTCGAAGTTTAAGCTGGTCAAATCAAAAGTTGTATACATTAGATTAGAACTATGGCAACTAATGAGAGGAAAATGACAGGAAACTGAAATCCTTTTCTTGTAGTGTGCACTGACGTGACTTGGTCTTCTTACACCTTCAAATGAGAATTTTCTATATGAATTAGAAGTTATAACTTTGGAGATAGCAAAGCATTAAATTAAAAAAAGTGACTTCCCAGAATTTTTGTGACCTGTAGGCTTCATCGTGCAAAGGCAAGGGTTGTTTATGAAAACTGTCACAACAATAACCCCTAGAAGAATTCAATAATCTCAGGACCATGCTGAGCATTTAACATAGTTTATTTCAATACTGATGGATGTTGGATTTCTAAGTTGTAAAGTAATTTTATCAATCAAAATGTATTACAAATCCATATACGAAGTTTGATTGATTGGAATAGTATGCTATAAGTTGTCCATGAGTGATTGGAGACATGTATAATTTGGAAATGCCACTGGGGTTGGAAATTCCGAAATCAATGAAGTGTAGTGTATCATGCAATATTGCAGACAGAGCACATCACGAATATGGAAGCCATGCAGAAAAACTTGAAGAAAGTGGAGAACTGTAGATTCCTGCATTTCTAAATATATCATTTCGAATTTACAAATATCAGTAAATCAACCTATAATCCGGTAAAAACAAAGGAAATTGAGTGTAAGTGCAAAGAGCTTCAACTAATTTCTTTTCACAAATTACATTATGCCAACAATATCCTTCAGCAATATTAATCAGACCTTCACAATATAGTGAGTAATATTCTAGGCTTGAGATATGCGCATGTCCTTTATAAGAGGAGTTTGATTGAGATTGTTCTGACATTTTAGGATTCCACCTTACACACTTTAAGTCAATAATTTCAAAGCAACAAATTCCTTTTAAAATATAGATTGCTATTATTCCATAAAATATCAAGAAAAAAGAAATTCCAAGATATCAAGGTTTATGTGCATTGCAACAAAGCCACAAATGCACATAATGCCACTTTTCAATTTAATGTTTACACAAAAGAAACCTGGTATTTTACTTAAAATGATTACTTTGACACTGCATGAGATCACACAGTCTCATCCATGGTTCTTCATCTTAACCGACTAAATTCAGATTGCCGTTTAATAATTAACAGATTCATTGATTTTCAAAGGTTGCAAACTTCCACACTGTTGTTACATGTGATTTCATTTCATTTAATTGGATTATATTAAGTTGGAATAGTGTAAAGCATATATACTACGAGTGGCTAAAGTAAGTAGTACGATATAAATAAAATATTTTCTCATGAAATGTATCTCTGCATTAAAAAAACTACCCAATTATATTAAGAACCCATATGACATAAAGACAAAGTCCAATTTTACTTACAACAGTAAATCACAAATGTAAACATATTTTTAAATATTAGTGATGATTAGCAACATATATGTATAATACCTTTAGGTAGTAAATTTCAGACAGTAGAAGTTCCAACCTAAATGTTCACGGAGCCTCATTAGAGCAGCGTGGAACTTTGTTGCAGTTCTATAAACTTACCATGCCTATCACAAATACATCCAGTTCCTTATTACTTCAGTCCAAGGAACTAAAAATGTAAAAGGAATGAAAGTCTTTCAGAGCACAGGGTGGTCAGCTACAGTACTCTCCACTTCATTCTTATAATCAACCTTTAAAAATATGTTTGTAATAAAAATGTACAGGCTGAAAAATAGGGTAATAATTACATTATAATTATTATAGTTAAAGTAATAAGAATGGGTGAATTTTAGAAATGACATAAATTAAAGGAGTAATGAAGCACCAATGACCAGCTGGCTGACCAGATTTTATATATAGTATTCGAAATAAAGCACACCATAAAATTTAACAATGTTAAAACCCACATTCAAAAGTGAGCCATGTTTTGTTCATCACATGTCCACCATGTTCCTCTTGTTCTTCTTCGCTGTCTTCCGGAATCATTGTACGGTTGGCTATTGCAGTTGAACGTAGTTTGCTGGAAAGAGACCAAACTGTCCCTTGGAGTAACCACGCCACCAGCCTTCATCGATCTGTAAAAATAATCAACTCTATTCATGAGCACAAAATAAATTATAACACCATGTTTTGTAAACATTTCATCATTTATCTTTTGTGTGTGTGTATATATAGATGGGAAATTAGCACTGACCAATCAGGAAAACTGTCGAGTGCTATCACAATATTTCTCTGATCTTCTCAATTGTCCCGAACCAAGCACAAGTTTCCCAAAGGAAAATTGCACTGAAATTAACCCAGAATGTTCACCTCCAGCCCTTGGGATGGGAGGATCGTTCATATTCCCATGAGGGGATTACAAATGCAGGGACCATCCATGTTTCTCCAGGGATCCCCACCCAATATGCCCCCAAAGGACGGATGAACCACTCACTGAATGGCACTGGCAAGGAGGCATTAAAGAAATATTAATTTTGGATAAGACTAGGCTTCTATAACTATGACTCCTTTCATTTCAAGAAATAATGGCAAGGTCAGATGTGCCCATGATAGAATATCTCCAATGGCACTAAGTATCCCAGGAAATATATACTTCAAGAACTTCAAGGAAAGTAAAGACAAGATTGGAACATTGGAAAATGACCCCCTATGATATGGCAGTTAGAATATATATTGAGCGGTGTCACTGATTTTTCAGTCGGAACGCCCAGAAAAGTCATGGGGGTATTTAAAACTATCCATATTGGATGATACCTTGCATATTTTATCTTTGTGCATTACAGTGATTAAAATGCTTCAAAGAATTCAGTTCAATATAATAAGAGATGCCATGTAAGATACCCCCAAAATTAATACAAAGTATAAGAGATGTCATAATAAAGTCACTTGATTTTCGGCTACCGTACAATGTAGTTTCTGAAGTGTCACTCCAGAAGCAGTTTCATAAGAGCCTAATGTTTCGCACAGAAAATTCAATCACACACATATTTTTAATTAACAAAAGAATTGATCCTTTCAAGTATAGGTCAAAATTATAGAACTACATATGTGGTAAACAAGAGAGGATTCTTGTATTGTGTATAGGGTATATTAATTACAGAAGGATAAAAACATTATTGTTTAGAGAGGCCTTAAAGACAACAATATATCTCCTTTGGCACTTTTGGCACAATGTGCAAACAGCGACGAAATACATCATCACAAGGATCTTAATTAAGGGTTATTAAGGGGAGGAGGTGGATAAGAAAAAGATAAAGTGGATTGTACTTCAACCAGGAATTAAAACCATAAAAGAATGTAAGTTGGAATATTGCATACAGTAGACTCTCGTTATTACGAAGTTCACGGGACCAAAAAATCAGAGGTTCGTAATAACGTTGTTGGTAACACGTAGTTTTTATATAAACATCGCAAAAAATATCCATTTGCTCTTTTCTGACCTATTTAATCCTTCGTGTGTTACAACCGTGCTGTGAAATAATATAAGACGTTTAAAAACAATCAAAATATTCACAAATATATGAAATAAAACAGTCTAATTTGTTGTTCGAAAATCATGCATGATGCTATTTCACTATTTTTCACTATTCAGCTTGGAGATTAATTTCCGGGATATTAATTCAGCTTGGAGATTAATCCCACAGAATAACTGCTAAGCTGCATGTACAACTACTATGCGGCAAAATTAATACAGAGAGTTTTGAATTTAATTATATCGATTTTATGGAAAATTTGAGTTCTCGCAAGTTGGTGAGTGGCGGGATCCCGCCCGATTCCTTAAGTGATATGGAATTATTATTTGAGCTAATAAGAAATCCAATTGTGCATTCACTTAACTTAATTGGGATTAACGATTAAATTTAATCGAGACTGTTTTCGTTAGCTTATCAACTTATTTTTTATTATTTTAATTGCCGTAACATTTAACTTCTAATCGATAACAGTTAATGATCAACTTAATTGCTACATTCAATCCTTACGTTTCGCTTGGAATTTACCAATTTTAAATGAAACGTTAACTTTACTGATAACAAAGTTCTTGCAAAATGAACATTCAAGACAATTTCTGAGCTTATAATTTTCAAGCATTCAACATATAGTCTTAGTAAATCTACAACGTAAAAAAACAATGGAACATGGAAAGAGACACTATTATAAGAAATCTGTAATTTGTTTTTGAACTTTGTTTGCTGCATGGTCTCTTCTACGATGGCTTCAATTTAAAAAAAACTGATTTGAGAGTCGACATTATTACACACTTAAAAATCACAAAGTGTGTTTAGGGC
>WURS02447321.1:0-14447 GCA_011762765.2 Rhinocypha anisoptera
TGTTTTTCTTTTGCTTTCTGGATGACATCTATAGCGGTATGTGCTGCTCTTTGATGAATAAAGGTTATTATTATTATGCCAAATAAAATTTTGAAAGCTTCAATATTGGATTTTAGATATTCAGTAACAATATTCTAGAGAGTCTGTAGAAATGAATACCTACCATGGAAAAAGAAGATTCTGTTTGAATCCCTAGCAAGTTGAGGCATCTTTAAGGAATTAAATTGATTCCAATGCAATGAAGGCTCTGAAGAGCCATGTGTATATCCAGAGTTTCATGTTCTAATGCTATGCCTTTCAAAGGCGGAGAAATAAGAATGGAACATTGTCTCACTGATTGATTGTTTATGTTAAGAACTGGGAGACTGTCTAATGAGGATACTGGTTGCTAATGAGTATATTAGATTATGTAGTACATTGATAGTTGAAAAAGTAAGGTAACACTTTACAGAGTAGGCAGACCCTTACTTTCTTGCATCTTATAAAATAAGTATATGTGCAAAAATAGCAAGGAGGTACCAATGAAAATTTCAACTCTATTTTAAATAATTTAAGGAGGAGTGGAGAATTTAAGGAGAATTCGTTTTAGACAAGGTATTGTGTTTTCAAATTAAACCCAAAGTAAGTGATTTTCTGAGTACCAGATCTTCCTGAGAAACTAATTATAGCAGAGGGCAGCGATTCCAATACTCTGAAGTGAGCATTTTTATTTACACCCTGGTACTAGGTGAGCCTAATCTCTCCTTTAAAACAACTTTAAGATTGAAGAGCATTAAGGTAATGATTTAGGACTAGCATTTTTATGGACTAAAGTGATTTCCTTTGCCTATATTTATAGGTTAAGGCCATTAAGGTAAAATACATTTTACTTATCTAGGTATCTGTCTCATAAAATTTTCAAACAAATGTATATTCTTATTAATTTATTTTGAAAAATTGATTATGAATAATATTAACTATTATTAATAATATTATCAAAAATGTTATTAATAATAATATTTATTATTAATAATATTGTCATATAAGAATATAAACATACTGGTTATGTTTCTTTTTCAGATTTAGCATTGCCTCTATAGTAACTCATATCATTAATTTTTCAGGCTCAGTTTGTATTAGTATTTTTTCACTCAGCTCAGGCACTCTTCATCAACTGTGGCTACCCTCGTATAGTTGCTGCATTTCTCCTGCTGCATTCAGCAATCTTCTTTGTACTATTCCTGGACTTTTACCTTGGGACATATGGAATTAGTTGGCTAAGCCAGAGGTTTCCAAGGCTACCAGGTTTTAAAAAGGAAGCAAATGATGTGAATAAAACAGTGATACAAAAGAAGGGATATAACAAGAAAGAGTGACAATGAGTTCTTATTTATGGTCTTGTAAGTATATGCCATTATATATTAGGCCAACTTTATTGAAGCATTGAATATTAATCAAATGTTTACAATGTGATTTTTTAGAGTTATAAACTTTCAGTGTTTATCTTATTCAGTGCATTAGGAATACATTATATGTGTAATAACCATGAACATGTTATTTATCAGTGATAATTAGATTTTCATAATACATAATCCAATAAACAGTTGACTGGTAACCTCATAACTGATTTATACTTAAGTGACATTAGGAAAAGTGTATATAAAGATTAAAAGAAAAGTGTACATTGCGATTAATGTAAATAAATACTAATTTGCATAAGAGTTACACGAAGAAGTAATGCACATCTATTTATGAATATTTTATGCCATAAAACATTCCTTAATTTTTCCAGTAATAATTAGGGTTTGTATATTTATTAATTATGAAAAGCATTGTGTGTTTCAGAGTATTTATGTGAGGTCCTTGTAATGTAGTGGGTTACAGGCCTGGTGACACCTCCAACTCAAACACAGGTTTCACAATCTATTAGAGTTAGAAGTATGTTGGGCTCCATCCTCACTTATCAAACCAACCTCTGTAGTGAAGGCTGTGACTTAGTATTTCATTCAGTATGGTATGGTTTTATTCTTTATATACAAAACTTAAAATCTTATATTTAGTTACAATCCTCCAAATATATTTAAATACAGAATTCAGGTCTTTTGTAACTAAGAAAACTTTGTTGGATTGTCTTAGTTCTCTTGTTATTTAATGATCTTATAAGCATTTTTTTAATACATATTTATTTACATTAAAGAGATTTCATAAAAATAAATTTGGTATGCTTCAGTAAATCTGTTTATATATTATTAGCAAAGTAAACATTTTTGAGATAAGATATGAATGACCAACTTCACACGCAACTAAAATTTCTCAAGAAAATCATTATTATTTGAAATTCAAATCTTCAAGGTTGTAATCCAACCCCTTTCTTTCTTGCATTTTTCATTTGTTGTACCTATCTATCTATATATATTAATTTTGTAGCATGTCAGTCAGTCACGCCATATCCATGTTGTTTTTTCTTTCTAAAGTTTTGAGGTAAAAGAATGAGGTTTGACGCATTTCATGTGTCTTTTCTGTCTTCATGATTTGGTTGTAATATGGATTTCTTTTAGTTGATAGTGCAGAGATAAATGCAAAAAACATCATTAAAAGAGTAAGGCATATACTGAGCTGAAAAACATAAAGATAAACAGTTTGTTATAATGGCAACCATGGCATCTATAAGTTTGAAATTGTACTTCCAATATTCCTCCTCAATTTCTATTTATATAAATTTTGTAGCATGTCAGTCATTCATTCTGTATCCATTTTGTTTTTTTTTCTCTCAAGTTTTGAGGTAAAAGAGTGATGTTTGGTGTGTTGAGTGTGGATTCTCTGTCTTCATGATTTGACAGCAGTTTTGGATTTTTTTGCATTCGATGGTGCAGAGAAAAATGTAAAAAATGTGTTTTTTTTAATAGTAGGAGACAGCATATAATGAAAATACTATCTCTTACATCCTTTAAAAAATATCCTTTTTACATTTGAAAATTGTGAAAAGGTACTAAAGTTACTTTTTTATTTTCTTAAGGCTCCATGTCAGAAGGCAAATTTGTTGTTTATATTTTGTCCAATACACCTATGATGAGCGTACTATCATTTTACAAAAATTGGTATGTAATCTACTCAGTCAACTACTAATTGTAGTAAGCAAAGAATAGAAAAATGAAAATTTTTTGTAGCAAAATAACTACTTGAAATTTTTACAAATCTCAATGTGTGATAGAAGGCAGAAATTTTTCTTTTATTTTTCAAAATATAATCACTCCATGAGTGTAGTATACATGTTCAAAAAATGGTACTCTCCTCAGACTACTAGAGTGAGTTTTTTTTTAACGAAAAAGAAAAGGAAACTTTACTCCAGCCAATGTATCCAAAAAAGTAAAAATGGTTCTCTATGTAATAAAAGGCTGAATTTTTGCCCTCATCTTTTCAGCTATGATTACCTGATTGTTGGAGTAACTGTATCTCGAAAATGGTACTCCTCTCAGTCTACTAAAGTGAGCATGGCCCAGAGAAATGAAAAATATTAGTTATTTCACTCCAAATTGTTTACTTATGTTTCACAAATTATTCTAAAATTTGTTTAAATTTTTGGGAAACATATACACTATTTTACATACGTTTCCCACTACTCCCACTAAAGTAAAAATACAAAGATCACCTCAAGATAACACCAGACAGTGCCTTCCTGCAAGGCAGGCAGCAGGTATACTTTGTATCAATCAGTGTCTTGCTGTTTAACATAATGTTAACCTTATGATCTCCCTAATTACTATATGCCTTCTACTGTAGTTACCTCTACTATGGATATACTGTAGATACCTGCTACCTATTAGTTATATCTATGTAAACTTAATATTCTAGGACATTTTCTATGAGTGGCTTATTTATTATTCATGTAAATCATTATGTGAATTTGTATTTAATATAAGATACTAAATGACATTAAATTTAATATTTTTCCATAAACATGATTGATACAATGTGTACCTGCAAAAGCATAATTAAGGTATTCTTCATATAAAACCATTTTGATAATTGAGGGTCGAGCTTACAATGCCATACAATATTAAACATTTAAAATGACCAAAAATATATAAAAAAGTCCATGATATTGTAAGACTAGGTGGGCATGACTCTATGCATGCGCCCCTATTTTACCTGTATTTCTATTTAAATACTGTTAATATGCATACATTTTACAAAATAACACCTTGGAATTATAGATTGTTTATAAAGCTTTCATTCAATGATATATTGAACTAAATGATTGACTGAATAGAAATCTAGTATTTCTGATCACTTTTCCTCATAAAAATGGACCCTTCATGAAAACGATATCACTAAATTAATTTGGTCATCATTCACTTTTTTCAAATAAAGATTATAAATAGAGAGCTAATGTTAATTGTTAATTGACTGGCTGTGAGTCAATATTAACCATTAGCATTTGTTTACAACTTTTCCAACTTCAGCCAAAATCTGTATTCAGATGCACAAGATTAAGAAAATTAATAAAAGTATTTAGAAACCCAAAGTAGTCAAAATTAATCTAGTCTTCCTTTGCTATGAATATTAGCAAATTCGACAAAGTGAACTCTGGAAACATTAAATTCATTAGTTTCTACTTCTTGTAAAAGTTACTTGAAGAGAATTAGTTTTCCCTTACAAATGAAGAGACAGGTGATGGCTATACTTCTTTGGATTTTTTTCTAGGTCAATAAAAACAGAGCAGGCTCTCTATCAGAGTGCCTCTGTCATTTAATAACAGGAACATAAGAGGAATTGTTATTCACTACCTACTTCTAACATTAAAAAATTTACAATTTCAATGGCTTTATATAGAGACTAGTATTTCAGTTACAATAAAGTTTAAATTTGATGATATACATCAATAATGTGTAAGAAGCAATTTTTTTCCAGAAGTAGCTAGGCATGCTAATTTAAAAAGGTAAGAATTTTGTATTTCAGTGCTGTACCTCAATACAAAATATTGAGGGGTGATATTTTGCCTTATTTATTACATTATTATCTCTTGTGGTGATAGATGATGGAACTAAATCAGTCTCTAAAATATAAATAGGCACATTATTAAGGGAAAAAGGCTAAACCTATTGTATGTAAAAGAATTACATTAAAATATTGATGAGAAAAACAGTTTATTCATCAAATCTCTTAAAAAGGAAATAAAAGTAGGCGATTTAATCTCAGTTAGGAAGAGTATGTAATTTAATCTAAGGTGTTAAGTAAGAGGTCTAACTATGTATAACATATTTATCAACCCCTCAAATAAATAGCTTCTTCATGCTACTGATAATAGAAAAAGGGCTTTTTCGAATTCCCGCATCTTTATGAAAGTGTGATTCCGACCTATATAATATTTTTTTTTACAAAGACACTGGCCAATTTGAAAACATAGCTAAGATGTTCATATTGGCGTAGTCTTTGCTGGAGGTCAGTAGTGTCAAGTTGAGGCAGAAACCTGCATTCCTTTATGTATTGTATGCTCCCTTACAGTATTTCCAGTATTTTCTCAGACAATGGGTTCTTAGGATTCACTTAAGTAAGTATATCCAATCTCTCTTTTTCTCTTGACATTGGTCTTAGGACGAGTGGTGTAGTTCACTGAAACTAGTCATAATAAATTACTTTTTAATGTGTAAATTGCAAGTGTTCTTTATCCCAGCTATTATGGATCGTTTCTACCATATCTCACCTGACTCTATATCATTGATCTTAGTATGTTAGATGTATATGTCATATGTATATGACCATTGTCATTTGCTCAAGCCTGGTATTAGCTTAGGTACATAGAGGTCCATGGTAGATATCTAACACAGTGTATATGCTGGCCAGGTTAACCTGGGGGTAGTGTGCTGGCTGGCTATTTTCTTTTGTTGGAGGTGGTAGGTAAATTCTGTTATGCACCCTCAGGGAAGGAATCCTTGAGAAGTGTGGAGCTCAGCTGGGGTCTGAGAATCCCTGACCCACACCCACTGAAAACTAACCACCTGATTATGCATTTGTTGGAAGGCAGCAATCACAGCAGGCGACATCATTCGGCCGGATAACCCCACACCTTGCTCCCACCTGGTCCTCATCCATGTAGTCCTCTTAGAGATTCCTAGCAGAACTAAGCCTCCCACTACCACCCTGCTCACTATTACCTTGAGATCTTGCTTTTTATTTATATCAGAATCTTCAGTGGTTCTCCTACTCCAAATTCCTCAGCTGCTCAATGTTATGCCCATCACCTCAACTTCAGCTACTCCTTTTCTCCTTTTGATCTCCTGCAGGAGGGAGGTGTTTTTAAAAAGATATTTCTTAACCTTCCAGATATTCGATATATTAAAATCTGCTTCTTCATTAGCAATTTGAGCATCGATTACTAGTGCCTTGTCATCTCGAATGGCAACGAGGTCAGGCTTCCTGTCATGGGAAGACATCTTCACTCGTAATCTCAAGGCCATTGTTTGAGACCCCTCTCCAGGCATTTGGTCACCAAATCATGGTGCTTAATCCTCATGCCATGAGTCCAGTGGCAGACTTGGGGGACATAGTTATGCATCTCGATGGGCTCTCACCCTGCTCTACACGTATGGTCGGTGGTTCTAGTCCCGCTTAGGGCATGGGTTTGTCCAGATGGGTTTTTTCTTTGATATGAAGAGTTACTAAAAGAACTTAGCTGTCGATGCACCCTATAAGAAGGATACCTAAACTTCTATTGCACTGGTAAGACTTGTATTTCTGAGAAACATTCTCAGCATGGCTAACGTTTTACATAATTTAACCATGCCTTTCCTCTAATATTTCTCAGATTACATGCGATTGGTATGTAAAAAGGCTTAAATGAAAGGTCATTATTTTTACTACCTAAATCTGTTCTGAAAAGGATATTTCACGCAATTATTAAAACAATTACTGGGGAGGGAAATTGGAACCAATGATTGCTGTACTGTATTTTTGAATATGGGGTGCCGGGATGGTTATGATCATTTCGCTCCACATCAAGTCATAGCAAAAACACATCTGGTCATACACAAAACCCATTCCCTGGGAGGGACTCAAAACCGCGACCTATAAGTTAGCCGCCGAGCACGCTACCCACCAGGCAAATCCGGTCGGCACATTGGACACCTTTTTCTCGAAGGCGGGTAGTGTAAGTGGGATCATTGGAAGGATTATGTCCGTAATGTATAATCTCTATCGACATTAAGTCATTATGCAGGAAGGATTATATGCATTGGTAATCTTATTAAATAAGGGAAAAGAGCATAAGAAGCAATTCGTTCAATCATAGTCCGGCTACAAGCTAATTATTTCGTTAATTACTTACTTCTCTGATGGATGAAAAACTTCTGTTGATCGAGGGCTGTTCTGGGTAATGTGTACGTAAGTAGCAATTTATTCTTCATCTCGTAATAATTTGTCATGAATTAAGTTGTTTCGCGCATATACATGCAATTTAGCCTTCATCATAGTTTTTTTAGCTGTCAGTGGCCACCAGACCCAACTAGCTTACCGTAAAGGAAAGGATAACAAAATTTTGGTACTGCGGGAGAGTAGCGCAGACGCGATTTAAAATAATGCATATAGAAAATATTGATGCACGAATGGTGTCTGAAGGTATAGGAAAATTATATTTCATTCGGGATTCCTGGAAGAGGCAAGGAGTATAGAAGAGAATTCGGCAATATATTTCTCTTATTATGCTAAAATAGATAAATACTTCCTGAAGATGTCGTTGTTCAATTGTGTGTCGGTATGTATATAATTCGGTATATTTTCCCATCATCCACCAGCAATTCAAAAGAAATAGACACTGTACTAACATACATTGTTCTAAATAGGAATATTTTTAAATAGCCTTATTTGAAAATGAAACACATAATACATTCAATAAAATACCCGTAATTACCAAGCAGGTATTTTGAAATATTTTTTAAAGTTTTATTTTTTAATTAATATACGGCGGAAGTTTGACGGTGGCGTACAGCGAGAGAATCACCTTGGCGAGTGATATTTTTGCGATAGTTTGTCAGAAGGTGAAAAGAAAAGGGAATTCCCAGACTAGAACGAGTTGTTATATCGGTCCTAATATGTCAAAACGATTAGCCTTATACGGAGTTTAAAATAGTATCGACTCCGATGAATTAAAGATATGCATACTTAAGCAAAATGGCCTATTGGAAAATGCATTGGTTAAACCAATGTTCAAATTTGGAAGGAAAAATGAGAAAACCTGTAACTGGGTTATAGAAGTGGACCCAAATAACCGCAAGCAACTACTAAATAGCAAAATGATCTTTGTGGGCTTCAGCTCATGCAACGTTAGGTATTACATTAAGATCATCCAATGTTATAACTACCGATGCAAATCACACATTTAAAAACAAAGGAAACCCATGTTGTATAAACTGCAAACGGGCTAAAAACGATTTTTTGCTCATGCGACAAAAGACCAAAAGTGTCCAACTCTGCTAAAAAGGCTGGAAGATTTAATTGAAATAATTAACTATGAAGAAAATTAGACATGTATTAAAAATTGGGCAAACAAAACCTACAAAAATCAAAATTAAATACCGCAGAAATTATGAATACGGCAAAAAACCTTTGTTTAGATATCCTAATGGTGAAAGAACCTTATTGCTACCACAACCCGGTTTCAAAATGTTGGAATATTCCCTGCAATATCACATTAAGGGCCATCCCCATTGCATCAAAAGAAAAATTCCTTTCTACCATAATCATCCTTAACCCGGAATACGGTGTTTTCAGCTTATAAAAACACTGCAACAATTTCATTATCGCAGTATAAATAAGAACAAGAACTCTTTCAACCATTATAATCTCTTTTTATCCCCTCTCCCCCCCAGAGATATCAATGAATTCATTGGGGAACCACAGGAAATAATAAATAAATTTAAAAAGGAAAGAATAATAATCTGCATGGATTCCATCGGCAAGAATAAGTGCTGGTTCTCCGCCTATTCAAAACAAAGAGGGAATATCTTGGAAGAATTTCTCCTAGCTGTAAATCTATACCAATTGAACGAACCAGGAAACCCTCCGACATACTACTCTCAACACGAAGAATCCAACATTGGCTTAACTATCTGCATTAACAGAATGATCACAGTAATTAGTAGTTGGAAGGAACACAATGACATATCGGTTAGTAACTAACAACTAATAACTTTTCAAATAAACCTAAGCAAAACCTATCAAACCCAGAAAGAATTAAAAACAATTTAAACCTCAGCAAAGCTAACTGCGAAAAATTCAAGAATGAAGTAAACAAAAACACTTGGAACCTATGCGAAAGCATAACATGGGAAAACTGAAATACTAATATCGACAGAAGAGTTGCAGCACTTACAAAGGCATTTACCATGGCAGCAGAGAAATCCATCCCTAAGAAGTCTCGACCAAAAAGAGCTGTAAATTGGTGTCATAAAAAATTCGACACACTTAAACTAAGATGCAGGAAATTAAGAAGAATTTAGCAAAGAAGTAAAACAACAGACGATCGAGTGGCAAACAAGGTTAAACTCGAGCAATCCTTGATCAACTATAAGCAATAAATTGAAAAGAGCAAAGAAAAAGCTTGCCAAAAATATTTTCATAAAGACATCATGCTAAATGTGATATTTGTGCGATAGTTTGTCATAAGGTGAAAAGAAAACGTAATTCCCAGGTTAGAACGAGTTGTTATATCGGTCCTAATATGTCAAAACGATTCTAATACGGCTCGGCGGGATAGACATCCAGCTTGTATATCGTGCATGACTCAACACCCGTGTCGCATTGTCGTGGTTAGCTAGTCGCCTACGTTGTATGGACGGCGCCTTGCGAGCTGTTTACGCTGATTACTTACCTTGAAAAAGACTATGACTTGTCATTGACATATTTTTTATTCACTTCATTGATTTACTGATCCTGAGGCCTTCCATAGTTAATACCAGAGAGTGCAAATAATTTTTAAATTAAATTACTGTTAGAATGGAGAGGAAAATTGAAGCTACAAATTTTTTTAAAAATCAAAATCATAGAATCTTACAGGATGAAAAACTCTGATAAAGATAAAATCATTCACCAATATACCTTATTGCACTCAAACGTTAAATAATTGAATACGAGTCAATAGAGTAGCAATAACATTACAGTGGTGAAGCATCCAAATACGAGATTATTGAAGAAAAAATGTGTAATACATTTATTGCACGAAACTACGTATTCTTCAATTAAAGATGTTATGACAATATAAATATTGCCACACTGCAACAAATTTAATGCAAACCACAATTGCTTCCTTTTTTTCGTTGGTTGCGTAATTTAT
Source organism: Rhinocypha anisoptera (assembly GCA_011762765.2). Taxonomy (NCBI): domain Eukaryota; kingdom Metazoa; phylum Arthropoda; class Insecta; order Odonata; family Chlorocyphidae; genus Rhinocypha; species Rhinocypha anisoptera. The sequence goes on from WURS02447321.1 coordinate 10,307, forward strand.
TGCTGTACAGAGTAGACACGATTCCTTTCAATCCATTGGTATATTTTTCTGGATATTCTCCGCATGTATAATCCCATAATTGCCGGTATCTATTTGATGTTAATATTTTTAACCTTACCACTTATCCATATTTTTCATGTCACATGTAAAGTGCCATTATTAGTAATTCCAAGAGTAAAGATGTACGTCACAGGACAGAAAAACATTGAGTGATTACTAACTAGTACCGCCAATATGCACACGAGAAATGCCTTGTGCACGATTTCGTCATGTTTTTTTTTTTTAAATCTCATTACCTCCAACAAATGCAGTGTCATTGCCCTCATATGTTTCAACACTCAAATAAGGAAACGTTAAATCGACACCCCATTTTAATCAGTACCCAGATTCCTTAGTAGTTATGAATATTAATATTAATCAGGAAAGTATAGTAAATTTGAATTATATTATTGGGTCTGGAACAAGAGGATATATCTCTAAGGTGATTCCTGATTTTTTATTCTCGTACAATGACCAGCGTATATTCTCTCGGAGAATACAGTCATGCGAGGGGAGGAGGAGAGGGCGGCACTCCGTATTCAGGCTGTCAACTCCCAAGTCGAAGCGGGGGGCGTGCGTTGGGACAGTTCAATAGTCGAGAGAATCGCGTGGTTTGAGAGGCACGGGGTGAAAAATGTTCCCTTAAGAAGTCTTTCCTCGGCGTCATATCATTTCCCCCCCAAGAGGGAAACTTGTACCCGCTCAGTTCTTCCTTAATGCTGAGTGGTACGTATTGGATTGTATAGGTAAGTTCGAACAACGGACGAGGGGGGTATTCATAACTGCTTGTAGTTCGCCTTTGTGTACCCAGTGTCGAGGTCATACGGGAGAGGAGAAGAATGAGAGAGTCGCTCGAAAACGCGAGCAAGGGCTTTAAAGTTAAGTCATTCCTGGGGGAACCACGGTTGAACAACCTAATAGCTACAGCTAATCTTAAGCTACTTTTCATGCGAAGTGATTCTCGAATATCAGTATGTCGTTCCATTGAGAATAAGTGAATGGTGTTAACTCAAGAAAACTTATAGTACATATGGAAAATTTCAGTTCTACTTATTGGCGAATGATTGAATAGTGTGACCTCAAAACTATTTTAGAACAAGAATGCCACACTCATTTCGTTGAGGGAAATCATATATTCAGCTCGTGAAAGTGCTACGTGAAAAATGTGTCCTGTGTACAGTGAATACCTCCTGTGTAATCTGTAATCTCAAGTGAATTTCAATTGTGATAGGAATCTATATCCAGTGAGTGTTAATGTCATGTGAATAGTGACGACGTCTTTCCACGTGACGTGTATTATTAAATATTTACAAACCTCAAGACGTTGGCGTATAGCAGTGATATTATTCTAGGGCTACATGCTGTTCTCTCTACAGTAAGTACCATATTCTTATCTTTTCTCATAAGTATTTTCTGATTCAGTCACGGAACAATCGCCGGTGCATTATGTAACTCCCTCGTCTCAGAAGAAATACGCAAGTTCCCCATGAAAAATTCCTCATGCATAATCAGAGCCTCATCGCTTCTAGGCCTCAACATTTGTCCAATGAAGACGGGAAACTTTCAAAGTTATACTATGGACTTAGCCATGACTTGTTTTTATACAATTTTTAAAAAATAATTAACTCGTGTTATTGTTCTCACAATCGATCCATTTGTTAATACCCTAACCTGCAAATGATCCCGTACTTGAATATGCATGTGTATAGTGAAAATAATACATATTGTATCAGTCAATGCTGAATTCGTGGAATTTGATGACTCGCTCAAGAAGACACGTTAGTTATAACCACAAACATCTACTTATCTCATTAATGGCGAAATATTCTTGAAAGCATACCCTGTTTATAAATGCCTAAAATATGATTATGATATAATATGCCAGTAAAAACATCTTTCCTGTTTCGGGTGCGTAATTTCATATTATTATTATTATGGTACAATAAAAAACTGTTCCGTCATACACATAAATAAGAATGTTTATCGCGTAGTCTTTTCCTTCTAGGATAACTGCTTATATTCTAAAGTTCAGGCGGGGTATCTTTTACCCATAACCCCTTCATACAAAAACTTATTTTTAACTAAAACCCTTACGTCAAATACCAATGGATGTCGACATCCTGAATCGTGCGATAATGCAAAAAATGCACATTTTTGTCATCAACATGAAGTCATGGTTCTGGCCATGCCGGATATGCCGTTTGATTCATGTTAAGTTTCAAAACAGAGGCTTGCTCTCATATATTTCCCTCCGCGAGGAAGATTTCGATTGCATCTAGTAACAAATGCAAGAGTTTCAATCTTTGAGATGGCAGGGAAAGAGTGAGAATTAATCTCGATCAGCTGAATGAAGTTCGTATCTTTCTCTTCCTGATGCAATGATTTCTATTCTTCTCGGAAGGCAAGGATTAATAACTCAAGTTTCGGATTTGGCCCTTTCAATTTATTCTATTTAAATTACGGTATGCGTAACGTATTCATTCATTCGCTATATATATAGCACTCACTACGGAGATGTTCTTCCACTTATTGGTCCATTTTTCTTCGGAGTTTGAGAGTTTGAATTTCGTATGCTTTCGTCTTCGCAAATGTCTACATTTCCTGCTGTCCACTTTCTGCTTCTTGAAAACCCGGAAAGAGAGAGGGATAAATATTTTTCCCATTTCTGGCATAATGTTTGACGTAGTAGTGAAGAGACAGGAAATTCAGCGGCGTATTAGGTTTCTGTGTCCTGAATTCTCTGAGCCATACATTAGAGGCAGTGAAAAATGCCGCGTTTTATCGTTCCTTCTCTTTCCCACAAGCGAAATTTTCCATGAGCAGCCGTTGTGTTTCCCCAGGATAAAGTACCTGAAATGTATGTGATTTCTATTCTCCCATTAGCGAGGATAGCACAACTAAAGAGAAATACTCGTACACTGGGAAGTGCCGAGGGAAAGAATCATTATTGGATTTTTCAGTCGGTCAATTCCTTTCGAAGGAGTTTGTATTACGGGTCTAGTGTATCTGAGAAGTACGTCGAATTATTTATTACGAGTAGTCTTTTTAAGTATGTTCGTGCCAATTTAAAACAAACGTTTCTTCCAACATTATCTTTCCAAATATAAAAGTTTCTTCTACGCCTACGTATCTTCCCGATTCCGTCAGTAAAAGTGTAAAAAAGTGGTCTACAGAAAGCATAACGACCAGATACAGTGGTTTTTCAGAATGTAGATAAACCTGGATGAATTGGGGTGTGGATACTTTAAAATTTGTTAACCAGGCAGTTTGAATTCATTTAAATATATTTATTACCACCTATAGCCACTGCAGATCCATTTTTTCCCATACATTATTTAGTGTCATGTGATTGTTGCTTCAACAGGACATTATTCGTAATAACAGGGTTACTTAGAATTTACCATTTTTAATATCATGTTTGTTAAGGAACCCACCCATATTAGTATAAAAGTACAGGTACATAGATCTAACACTGGACTCATACATATTCTAGCACTGCACAAAACACTAAAATTAATGGTAATCGCCTAAGAATATTAAGAATACATGAAGGAGTAAGTAGAGATTAGAAACTTGTTAGCTAGATAAAAAAAAATCTACATTAAAAACAGTTGTTACATATTTGGCCTTTATATTATTATTTTTATTCAATATCAAATAAATATTTATTGTGAAATATCACAGGTCAGGGATGATGGACCAGTTAATTTCCTTGTGACACCTGTGGTTTACCTGGAAGATATTGTATCCAGAAAATCACTCAGCTTCCCTATGCATCATGGGGTCTTGAACCTGGGTCCCCCATTCATAAGCCAAGGGTTCTACACACTGTGCTACCAACACTTGTTTAAGTGCACAACCAATGCCATCAAAAAGTTCTATCGTATATATTCTTAATTGATAAAAATAATCTCAGTTGTGAGGGTGGGTGGTAGGAAGAGGGAGTGACCATGGTGTACTGATGAGGGGGGGGGGGGGGGGGGGGGTTGGGAGGGTGGGGGGGGGGGAGTTGACGGGGGGGGGGATGGGGGGGGAAAAGGGGGGGGGGGGTTTGGGGGGGGGGTGGGGGGAGGGGGGAAAGAATTTTAAAGTGAAAATATGT
>WURS02447332.1:0-14444 GCA_011762765.2 Rhinocypha anisoptera
GGGGGGGGGCGGGGGAGGCGGCGGGGGGGGGGGGGCGGGGGGGGGGGGGGGGGGGGGGGGGGGGGGGGAGGGGGGGGGGGGGGGGCCCGGGGGGGAGAGGGGGCGGACTGCGCCGTTTTACGCTGGAGGAAGAGGACGATGACGGAGAACGGGAATAAATCTGGCCATGTCTTCGGCGATTCTCGATATCTCGCTCCGCTCAAATGTGTCGGGTGGAATTAATCCGTAATCAAAATTGGAAACTATTTTTTTTGTTAGATGAAAAATATCGATGAAACACCACGCCAGTGTATTGCTGCGGGCGTCCCATCCGTCGGCGGAAAATGCAAAGCGCCCTCGGAAATTCCCGAGACGATAATCTTTCCAATTCGACGGCCCCGACGACTTGATGAGCTGTCGGGTGGAGGGCTCGGCCGTTTGTCACAGGTTCAAAGGGCAAGGGCCCCGGACCATTTTCAAACTCCCGCGGTGCGGTTTTCCAACTGAAAACGTAGTGAGGAAAGTCGCGAGGTACATGGGAAGGGAATGGTTACGTCACTTCCTTAGCCTGTGCATTTCACGAGCCATTTTGTGCCGCGGTTGTCTCCTTACTTGTCATTGAGAAAAACCCAACAAGGGTATTCCGTTCGATGCATTCCACCGTTCTGGTGGCCATGAATATTGAGGTTTCAATCGGGCTAACTTTGTGGTGAAGCGGTAAAATCTAAAAACTATTCCTTAATAAATTGAAAGACTTTGTGTTGATTCACAGATGTACCGTGTTTGGTCGGGCGTGTTACAGTTTTCCACTTCCCTGAACCGCGTGCTAATACGTATTTCGTAAGACATCTTGGTCTCATCAGGAGGTCGTCAGTATGTCTCTTTTGTAAGACCCCATCTCATTATATCTATTGCTGGTGTAGAAGGCATTGTATTTTTCTTCTGTCTTTCTTTTAATTTATTTGACCACCTGATCTTTCTATCATCAAATCATAATCAGTACTCAATCCGAAGATTTTTTGAATGCAGTCCTCGATTATTTTCTTACCTACTGCTAACTCTCTTACTCCTTGGTAGGTTTTCTTTCTAACGTCTCGGATAATTCGCCCTATATATTTGTCCCTCGGCCTTCCTCGAGCGGCCCTCCCCTTTATTTTTCCTTCTATTATATTCTTCACGAACTCATTTTGCCTCAGGGTGTGTCCTATCCACCTTATTCTTCTTTGTAAGAATTTATTTGTATTTGTAAGAATGTATTTGTGTATGTAAGAATGTATTTGTAAGAATCCACCTTATTCTTCTTTTTCTAATCGCACTTTTGATTCTATACGGTATGACAATCTTCTCGAATGAGAAGAGATAACTGAGTCCAGAATAAGGTATTGTTCAGCGGCGGTAGATTTCGCAGTAGAAGTCTGATAAAGGTGGTGTCGGCCGATACTTATTGGAATTTCATCGCAGTTTATGGAAATTATACGTGGCAAAGTCCACAGTAATGAATTTTTTTATTTAGTCAAAATGTTTCGCTAAACTATAACATCATCAGGGCTAAATATACAAGAAAACCGAGGGCAAATATATCCCTCCAGCCAATTCCCTATATCGGTTGACTCTATATTTCGGCTGCGGTTTTCTTGTGTGATCAGTACTGATGATTCTAAGTGTAGCGAAACATATTGACTCAATAATAGAATTTTATTTCTGTGGATTTTACTATGTATCATTTCTATAGTCAGTAGAAGTCTGTTAGCTGGCAACCATTCTGAAAGTCTCCAAAAGCTACTTCACCTCGGCATAAGGTAGAGCCTGGATGCTGCCATTTATATCACGTTCTTGGAAGTAGTGAGATTTATTTCAAACTATTCCGCGGTTACTCGCCGATGGTGGAGTCAACCTCATCAAAATTGATTTTTCTCCTTAACCACGCGGTCTAATCCGGACATCACATTGAATTTTATCAGCCGGGAAAATCTAAAATTATTCACTGCCTGTTCATCTATCGAAACCAAACTTCGGCAGGATTAATGAGGCAGCTACTCCTTGATCGGAAGACAATAGCTTCAGATTGTTCGCAGAATGTGTTTACTAGAGTTAAACTCTGGAGGGAAACAACGGAAAAGCAATTTACTTTTTAGTCTCAGGCTAAAAGCGCAAAGTAATTGACTCCAATCGTGATAAAGACGGAGCTCTGCCAACTGACGCAGGTGTCTTGATCCGCAGCGGAAAATGCAAAATTTTAATGATCGTATTCCACAAAATACTACGTCACCATGTGGCAGGAATGGCGAACCTTTTGGATGATTGAGTGCCAAAGTTCATAAAGTTCATGAAATAGGAGTACATTACCCTTGACTCCTGCGCCAGCCTATCGCGTGAGAAAGATAAGTAGAAAGTTTTTATGTATATAAGAGACATCGGATGCTTTATAACAAGAAACAATTTTTAAACGGTATTCCTCATCATTTGTTTTTTAGTTTATATATTATATTGGAGCGCACAAATAAGATGATGAATTGAATGAAATATCATTGAAAATCTCCAAAAGTAGTGAAATAACCTTCCATTGTGACACTGAAGCCACGAGCGGAGAGAGCGGCTTCAGGATTCGACTCGTCAGGCTACGCCACCCCCGAGGGGCGGCGTAACCTGATGTGAAACATCGAACCAGTCGTAAAATAAATTTTATACGGGGTAGAATATCATGAAATTATACTAAAATTTACATACAAGAAAAAATGTAAAAATACCATTGAATAGTTAATGAAAATAGTGAACATTAGTCCTCAAATGTGCAAATCAGACAGGTCATTTTTCAACTTTTATTTTGGTCAGTGTAATCTAAACGCCCATCAGCGCTGTGCCAGTGCCACTTTTGGCAAGCGTGCCACAAGTCCACCACCCCCGTGATGGGGAAGCGACTCGACGATTGATTCTTAGCACACCTCAAGATAACCTGTGGCCTGTCAATCTATTCACATCTGAGTAATTGCACGTTCTAAAATTCTCCATCATCTGTTCCTCATGAGCCATCGTTGTAACCATCCTTATAATTTATCTCCACGTGCATTCCTTCCGTATTCACTATGCAGTCTGTACTAAAATATCATGCCCCAAGATGCAGGTATTCTAATATTTCCCCTTTTACATATGCTGAATATATATCTCTCTTTTCCCGGCTCTTAAAAATCATGGGTTACTCGATTTTTTCATATTCCTCCGCGGCGCCCCATTGCCATCGCTTACAATTTTCTGTTCTCTGAGGCTGCTATTGTCTATGTCTCACTTCCGTATGGAAACGTGCAACGCCCGTATGTTTTTTATGAGCCGCCCTCTCTTATAAGGCTAATACTCTAAGCACTAAGCGTTCGCTTCTTCTAGAAGAATGGCTTCTTCGCTTGGGTAATTCTGCTTATTATCCCCTTGTTGTATCTTCCACCGGCGGCGATCATGCTACTTCGGTCGAAAAATTATTCCAACCAGTCTAATCGCGTCCTTTCGCATTTATTTTTGACTGATGTTTTCCTTACTTAGTCTTCTGACAATTAATTTCGGTTTATTCTTGTTTACCTTAGCGATGCACACAATCATTCCTTTTTTATGCAGGCTAACGTCCTCGTGAGATCGTGTTTTTCTCCGTCTGCATGGAAATGTCATGCGGAAACCTTAGCATTCTAATCACCTCTCCTTTTATCCTCCCATCCCTTGAATCTTCCCTTTGATCTCGTTAACGGTCCTCTCAATGTAAACATTGATGACCAGCGGCGATAGTGAACGTCCCTTGTCTCACTTCTTTATATATTCTTCTTCTTGCTTCTTCTCCATGCTTCGCCGCATCTTATCATTGCTGTCTGCTCTACGAATAAGGGAATTTATCAACCTTTTGTCGTTATAATCCATTCCAATATCTTTTAGGGTTCTCAGCATGATAGCCCAGTCTACGGTGTAAAAAGCTTTTACGAAGTCCACAAACACGATAAACGTTTGATGGCCTTACTATAATCTCTTCTCCAAGATAAGAACGAAGGCAAGGATCGTTTCCATTTTTCTTGGAAATTTTTATAGTTCTTGGAAATCCAAACTGGTCGTACTTAAATACGCTTCCGATGTACTCATTCTTCGGAATATTTTTCTTATCAGGTTCTGGATGTGTAGCTCGCCAGGCTAATCGAGATATTTATCCTTTTCCTGCAAAACAATGTAAGATTTCTTCTTGAAGTCCTCTAGTGCTCCTTTTCTTCCTCATTGAGCAACAGTTATGTTTCTAGCCAAGAAGACAGACCCCAAGAGGCTTCAAGAGCTTCAAAATAGAGGAATGAGACCAATTTTGAAATGCGATAGATATAGCAATATGAAAGTTATGTTAAAAATATTCATGTGGATCGATGTAAACCAATGTTTAGACTACAATGTTCTTATTTTCATTTAAAAATTTTCATTGGGCTAATGCCTAAGTATTTTGAGGACACACTCCTAAAGAATAATGCAGTCCATAATTATAAAACAAGCATTAGAGATTATTTTCATCTCCCTAAGAGGAAGAAAACTTCTTGTTAGGCCTCTCTTTTCTACAGGGGCTTGGCTATGTACAACAAATTGCATCCGGAAATAAAATATTGCAAAAATATTGACATATTTAAAATGAAATTACAGAAATGGATATTATCCAGGTAAAAATTGTAACTTTTTTGATTGTGAAATAGAGTATTAATGATTAAATTGTAAGTGGAATGTTGATGTCTCACTGTGTATTATGTCTTGGTGTATTGAATAGCTTTTTTCGTAAATAAAGATTATTATTATGTACTGTGGGATAGAAAAGTATCCCAATAAAGTGAACAGTGAAACTTTCGCGCCCGCAGGAGGATTTAACGTTTAATGTTTCAACGTGATTCTCTGGTGGAGACTGTGACAAGGGAAATTCGAATAAGAATGCGGTCCGGTCAGTCATGAGCGGGAAGTCGGTCGAACTTACTCCGTGAGTGAACTCTTTACACTAGTATTGGGTGCAAAACAAACCTCACGCTCGTCATTTTTACTGTGGAATATTTTCGCTTTGTTCAACGATAGAAATCGTGGTGGCGATCTTCTCGCATGCTTTAAATGTTAGGCCATAGCTTCTAGGGTGAAACGATTAGTGAGATGAGAGCTCTGAATTTAATTAATTTTTCAAACCACTCCCATTTCGCCGAGAACACAATGGAGTAGTCAGTTATGGTAATAATATTTTGTTGTGGAAGTTTTTCGTTACAGGTATTCTTCAAGAAAAATATCATTTTCAAACTTCTACTTAAAATTTGTTTCTATTTATACATTTTAATAAGCTACCATAGTTGTGTTAAAATAAGTATTTAATAGGCACATTGAGGATAGCACAAAACCATCAACGTAAATAATGAGATTCTTAAAAATTTCTTTTGTCAGGTTCGGAACGATTTAACAGAACATTATTGCAGATTCTACGACTTAAACCAGAGGTTTAAACTCATCCATGCCTCTACGTCCATTTTCTTCTATGTTGATTCCCAAATAATTTAACTTTTCTATCTGTTCTAATTTATTCCATTCTAGCTTGATATTCAACCTAGTTTTCCTACTTCTCGAAAATCTCATTACTTTCGTTTTATTAATATTAATTTTCATCCCAAATCTCTGACACTGGTCCTGTAAAGCATTCAACGAGGTCTGCAGACCTTTGGCTGAATCACTAACGAGGGCTTGGTCGTCGGACTTAACAATCTGACTGACTTAACAAATTCGCCACCACTTTTTACTCCATTCTCAACCGTCTCCCAAACCTTTTTTACCTGAATAGAATCTTTAAAGTTTGATAATCTGAGAGCAAAACTTTTGAAGAAGAGTACGCTAGAAGCATGGAGAGATAAGGAGAGTTAAAGTGAGGTAGAGAGCCAAACAGCAAGTGAAAAGAGGGTCGGGAAGAGGCAGAAGCGGTGTAAGAAGAGATTGGAAAGACGGAGAGATTGGTTAAGGAAGCGCGGCAAAGAGCGATAAAATATTTTCACCCCTGTGAGCGGGAAAAGAAGAAAAGTAGAGTAAAAAAAACGATAAAATGGCGGCTTTTGACGTGTCACAGAACGGATTTTCGCAGAGGTAGCTGCCTTATACGGACGAAAAAACTGCTGAAAACCTGGAAGGGATCGGGAAGAGAAAAATATGCATAAAACGAAAGTAAAAAAAAACAAAATAAACGAGAAAAATGTTCGCCGCAGAGAGTGTTGCGGTTGAATTCGCAACTGGCATCACGAAACGAAAAAAAAATTCTTCTTGCTCTCTGAGATTCTCCACTCTTTCTTAAAACCAAGCTTCTCTTCATCCTTTATTCAGGTCCATGTTACGGCTTAGTACGTTCAAGACAAATACCCCCAGCACATCTCCCGTCCACCAAAAATCTTTACCAGTAATCTTTAATACTAGGTACTCGCTTCCCTCATTTCATTGTTTTTTTATCATACGGATAACGAATTTCAATATTTTAGCATTCCACGACAATTTCATCGTCTATTAACGATTGATAAACATCCTTCTTCAACTTTTCTCTTAATTTCTAGATAATTCGTCTTAACTTTATTTTTTACTAATTGGTCTTTAGCTGAAAACTACCATCCATACTAATCGTCGTAAATATGTCTCTCCCCCTCTATCTTTCTCTCACTGGTTCTTTCTTAATTTTAGCAAAACAAATTTACACCTTGCTGAGAAAAAATTCAATATTCATGCCTTAATAAGTTGTTTTCTCTATAAACGTACTGGTCCCAATATCGCGTGGTGAACGTGGAAATGTCGCACTAAATCCTTTTGCCTTCATTTCTTTCACTTTAGATCACTTTACTCATACACATAGGTTTGTATTTCATGCATTACGTAGAAAAATACAACCGATAGAAGGTATTTTATGATTTTTCTCATCAGGCATGCGAATAGGAAAATGCTATATTGAAGGAGAGGCCACTTAGATTTAAAACAGCTTCTTCGTAAATATATCATGCGAATTCGTATTCGATATTTTCAACACGTCCTTGAAAGAATTTCCTCTCTTTTACATGTTAAAGCTAATAAAATGTTATTCCTGTTTTCGGCTACGCTTAAGACTAACCGTAATAATGTTGACAAAGAGTTTTAGATAGATTATTCCGTAGGGAAAAACATATATCCACCAACATAATCTCCCAGGCTATCTCCCAGGTGAAGTAACGTTGTCTTCGTTTAAAAGTCATTCATAGCCGTCGTTATTTCCGCGGCGAATATTAAAGCGGAAGCAAAATGAAAAAGAACGGAAATGAGAGTAATTTCCCGATGCGCTATGGAAAAAATTAAAAATTTAATTTTTAATTAAAGAATATAACGTGCGTAATTTCCATTAAATCACCTTCTGAAATCTCAGGCAGATACACACCTGTACATTTGGACTTTTTAGGTAATTTGAAACCCAATTTCTCGATGAAAATATCTAGCATTTTCATTAGCCTTCTGTACAAATCAACCCGTATATTTACATAGTATCTACTCGAGAATCCTATATTTCCATGAGGATTAATATTTTTCTCTTTGATATCTCAATGTTCCACAAGGCAATTTTTTTCAAATAATTTATCGTTATGCTAACATTTTACTAATTTTCCTTAATTTGACTTTATAAAATCGACTTTATACACCTACGAATAATTAACTTCGCTCCCACAGCAAAAGAATTCCAATATGGTTTCACTGAAGCGCCACAAGTCTCCCTAATTGCATCTACTACGTCTATTTACTTAATTTTCCAATGGATTTCATTTTTAAGGTTATTAGCGTGTAGTGCATGAACTGCTTGCGAGTAACTAACTCTTAGACTAAAATTGAGTGCATAAGACTGAATGAAATATTTAATTACCAAAAAGTAGATTTCGGAGGTCACCCAAGTTTTCCTAGTGGATACTCGCTGGATGGCCCATAGGTCATGGGATCGATTTACGCGTAGGGACTGGATGTTGCCTTTATCTATGAATAATATGCCTCAACGGCTAGTTTTGGCAAATATATGATAAAAACAATTAACAAAGCGACCTGGAATTATGGGAAAAATATTTAGGAAGAAAAAAAATATTGAGCATATTTTAACACCTCTGTTTTAAATAAAAAAACCCTGATGTAAAATCCGTCCATCGATCTCAACTGCTGTATGATAGGAGGGATTAAGTACTCATTGGAAAAAAACTATGTTACAATAGCCTAGTTCAAGAACGGTTCAATTGTAGACTTACGAGTCACGAGCAGCGAGGCCACTTTAACGACATTATCTGTATAAATATTAATAATACTACATATAATTTACACTATATAACAAAAATTTTACTCCGCTAACGGAAATAACCTTGTAAAAACTTGGGTTAAAATTACTTACTATTCCTCCAGGTCCGATAAAGAGAACCTTTCAATGGCTTCCGTTCTCCGTCACTTTCCACGCTGCCTTTTCAGCGCAAACATTGAACCCCGCACCTCCTCGCTCTTGCCAACAATCATCCCCCCAGGCCATTCCCCGACCCTCCCTTTTCCCTCAATTCTCCCAACCTTGACACGTCCGGTCACTTGACTGCCCATTACTCGGCACTATTCCCTCAATTCACTCGCCTCGGGTGCGCGCTAAAGCAAAGGATTGCGTGCGCCCTCTTACCTCCGAGACCCGGTGATTGAGAGGGCGAGAGGGTGGGGGTGAAGTGCGGGTTGGAAGGAGGGGCGGTCTCAGAAGCGGGGGAGGAACCGAAGCCCCGTGGGTGGAGGTTGGAAGTTGTCGCGGCGTTCGCCGAGTCGGTGGCAAACTTGACGCGGGCGGAGCGAGAGCTTGCTGTTGTGTGTGTTAGCGTGCGTTAGTGCCCGTGTGTGGGACGTTGAATGGGCTGAACAAAGTGTGTGCGGCCGGCCGGCGGGTGCGTAGGAACACGACGCCGGTCCTTCTCTCCGTCCCGGCTGCGGTGACGACGGCGAGGAGAAGGGAGAAAATGTTCTCTCTCTCTTCTCTCCCTCTCAATCTGTGTCGGAAGGTTGAAGTGTACTGATGGAGTTGAGCGCGAGGGGCAGGAGGAAGAGCGGAAGATTAGGGTGAGTGGTCGAAGGGGCAAGGAATCGAGGCCTGGACGAATGGGGTAGGAGGGCAAGGGGTTGGTCCCAAGTACCAAGATGGAGAAGGAAGAAAGACTTAGATAAGACGGGGGTGGTTAGAGGGGTGCATAGGATAGTGGATGGTCAGATAGAGACGGCGAAATTGTTAAATTGGGGAAGCACGAGGCCTAAGGGATGGAAGAGAGGAAGGTATGTTTGTGGGGTCCGTGGGAGTGAGTGGGGGAGAGAAAGCGTGGGGCGGGTAGCTCGTTTTATCGACCTTTGATCGAGGACGTAAGAGGCAAATCAAGGGAGACTATGGGTTCCGACCTGTGAGAGAGATGTAAGGATAAGTAGGAAATCCTGCCGCGTTAAGTCCAGGGATTTAAAATCCAAGTGGAAAATTACTATTAATTTCAAATCGAGGTTGTTTCATATGCCAATTACATTGGAAGTAAGTATTAATCTCCAGTGAAGTCCTTTCGAATTCAGAATAATAATACCTTAATAAAATGAATACTGAACTATATCTCGTTCTTATGAAGAATTTTAGCGATGAGTACCTAATTCCTAACTTAACTAAAATCGGCAAAGAGATACAAAGACTTTTTACTATTTGGTCATGCATACCGTTGGAGGCTCCATTTGTTGGCAGTTCACCTAGGCTGCACACTGACTGCATCGCCACCTGATCTCCAAAGCCTAGTACCTTCATCCTTTCAAAGTGCTTGAGAAACCACTCGCCGTTCGCGAAAACATATGCAAAAAACATTTGATTCTAAAATCCACCAACCTAATTCTTGGAAATCACCTGTATACCATAAAAAAGAAGAAATTATACTCTTAATGCACAATGTACACTTGGAAACAAACTTACTAAGTATACTTAATAAGTGAACAGATACTTGTGCTACCATGTAGCTGGAAACAGTAATATCAGGTGTCCGATTTGATCCATACTATCAAATCCAATTGGTTTCAACCTGCCATTCTAAAATTATTTTAGTAGCTTTCTCACCTAATTACGTGGAAAAGAACTGCAGACAATGATACTCCATTTTACGGGAAGCCCACAAAACAAATTCGATTCTGGAAAAGGGCGAAGGAGGGAAGAACATTTATTCTCATATATCTGGGAAGAGTTTGAAGCCACAACGGTTTGGATTCACAAAAATGCCGCGGTCAATACGAAAAGAGGGTGGTTGTGGATGGAAAAGGGAGGAAGAAGGCGAGATACGTATAGGTGGGCGGGGAGGAGTTGTAATAAAGGGAAAGGCAAGGCGGAGTGAGGGCTACGGAAAATGAGGGAGAAACCTTCAGTCGAAGGAGTCCGTTATTGGAAATCCAGTGGAGCGTACCCTTTAACCGCGTGACTGATCTGATGGGAAGTACCCAGGCGATCCATAAACAAGCTACACGAATGAGAAAAATAGGAAATGTTTGAAAAGTGGTTTTACGGGAGAGGAGATGGAAGGTTTTCTAATGTCTCCATACGGTTTTCCGCACTCTACTCAGAGAGAGACATTTCAAATCTTCCTCGCGTCCATTCAACGCGTTTCCACCTTCAGAATGTTCAAAATTTTTCCAAGTTATTCCTTTCCCTTGATTTTGCCTTATTTTCGCCTATACTTTCTCCCTTCTACTTGCCATTCATACAGTCCCTTCGGCAACACATTTGCATTACAAGTTTTTTCATTCACACAAATTACTCGAAAGTTAATACGACCGGTTCCAAGAGGCTAGAGAATTGCTTACCTGGGCAAAGATAAAGACCAAAGATTGATCACACATCTTAACTCCTCTTGCAAAAAACGATTTGGGAAAATAAAACGCAGAAAAACCCACAAAAGTATGACTTATATTTGAAAAACTCTTTAGCGTATTCTGAGAGAAGACAAAAAATGCTGAGAAAATTATTATTTAAAAGTTAAACAATATATGAGGAAATGAATACTATAAAATATAATATTCACATGATATTATAATTTAATATAATAATATCTGTATATAATAATACTCTAACTTCAACTGGAGTTGAATGGCAACAACTTTAAAATTGGCTAAAAATAAAAGGATATTTCCGGTAAATTATTTAACTATACAAGCCGATCAGAGAGCAAATCTAAATGAAGTTCTCGTGAATAATTGTGCTGTGAATCGAAACGTTTTGTATTAAAAGTTTGCCTCCCCCTCCACTTTCTCCGTGCGACTACTATAAGCATTGGTGATTCCGATGGGATATGGGGGACGGAATACATTTGAAAATACTATCTAAGGTGGAGAAAGTGACGGTAGTCAAACTGAGACCCGAATGCGAATCACAACTTCGCAGTTTTGGATTCCCCAAGGAAGAGTATCACTTGAGGAAACGGTTTACGGAGTAACCGCAGGCGAGATTCCTCCTCTCTCGTGTGGAATTATTCAGAGTCTTCCTTGGGCGGACAGAGGCGGGAAGGGGGGGCGGAGATAGGGGGGGGGGGGGGGAAGGGGGGGAGGAACATCATCTCGTCGTCCCCGACGCGGAAATGCTCCACTCCCTGCGTCTGAAATTTGTATGTTATTTTGCCTTCCTCGATTTCCCTCCTTTTGCATCTACACCTATTCTCTAAATCATATCCCCTCCCCTCAATAAAACGGTAACCTATTTACTCATCTGGATTCCATTGCCTCCTTATACAATCAGAGGTTCACTTTATTGCGAAGTTTCAAAGTTATAACTAGGTCTGCTGGTTCGCTGGGTTTCCCAGTTCTCCCCCGAGTAATGCAGGAGAGCGGGAGGCCTGAGAAAATTCAATTCTGTTACCCTAGTTTTGATTAGGGTTTATGCAATTTCGGAGCGGTATGCGAGCGGAATTCCAAAGGTGACGTGTGGGATACGAATGATCAGAAAGAAAAATGAGGGACAACGAGAACCTTTTTTATGCCTACCAACCGAGAGGTATTTCTCGATTGTATCAGATTCAAATACACCATGTTGACTTAATAAAACGGAAAATCGAACTACTTACAGAAAATTTTCTCTTACGTAGCGGAATCTTTTTATAATTTAAAAAACGACGGCATTAATCATCCACATTATTATCTTTTCCAAAAAAGAGTCACTCGCCTAGAGAACCAACCGTAGGAAACTATAACTATAGTAAATTTTTTTCGTAATGTTATTTTAATATTAGCATACGTAACCCACCATTAAAATAACCCAAATGGATAATCCTTGTCCAAATAAACCGACATCTAACTTCCCTAATGGTACAATCTAAATTTCATCGTCTTCATGGATATTATTTGCTAATAAAATCTATCACCTCCGATAATATAGTTTTTCTTCTGTGGTAGATTTTTCAGGAATCAATGAAGCTTGATTAATATAAAAAATAAAAACAATATTACATGTATAGGAGTACTCTAGTCAGCTTATAAAACAATAATAACCTGACATTATAATGAGATTTCCGTTCTAAATCTAATTATAGTCATTGGTGACAACGAGAATGATTACAGAAACCATGAGTAGTAAAGTGTAAAAAACGCGTATTGATTTTTTCATTAGACATCTGTGCATAAAAATAAATTTTAAAGTCAAATACAAGGGTCAATATAATTAATACTCTGTGAACTTCGGTATTATTTTCACGATTCAGAGATGGCTTCAGGGCTTTACGTGGTACTTTATACGATTTAACGTTTTTCTCAAGTTGCCCAGAAGCCCCTTTAGTAGCGAATTTAGTCTGCGAAGGACCAAAGCATCCACAATACTCTATGGTACTGCAGTTTACCTTCACCAATCAGCCTACGTTTGTGTTAAGAGTTTTTCTTTAATATATTAGGGTTACCTGTTCGTTTAATATCCTTTTGAGTCATCAATTTTTTGCTATGAATAGAATCCAACTAAGTCTTAAATTTTTAAATTGAAAAAATACAGACATCAATCATGTAGTAGTTTGGCCGTCCGTTATCAGTCAGTATAAGTTACCATTGATTACGTAAGCTACTCATACATACGGAATTTCATATTATCTTTAAGTTAAAATTTCACAAAATAAGTGTTCCCAGCAATAAACGGGAAACAATGTCTTCCCAAGATTTGACAAACGTAATATTCGCTATATTAGGAAAACTAGTAACGCCAAATTTTATACTTTGAAAATTTTACACTTCCTTTTGTCTGTTGAATTCGATTTAAATCAAAATAATCACGAAATGGAAGTTTAGATCTTCCTTCAGATTTTCCCATTAAGACGTAAAAGTATGGATACCAAAATAAAACAATTTTAAAAATGTATTAATTAAAATCGAAAATATATATATATATATTTTTTTATTTCAAAGCTGGGGTTAGATGAAAAAAATTTCATCATGGAAAATTCAATTTTTCTTACGAAAAACTTGGTTTATTTATTTTTAAATCATTTGATTTATATTTTTTAAGAGTTTGAAATATAAATAAAACATATTAAACTATGTTCAAAGGCTCAAATTACAAGAAATTATTACTTTCTAGGTGAAAAAATTCGATTATCTTTATGATAAATATGGCGTAAAGATAATAATAGGAAAACACATTTTATTCAAGATTTTAAGCTATCATGAACATCACATGACATACGTTAATGTCAGCGGTCTTAGACGTAAGACATTAACAGTTTAAGATAATATTATGATGTAAGTCAAATGGGAGAGTAGTGATAACGTGTAACAATAAATTAACATAGTGACATAATTAAACATTTAAAAATTCACCTCAAAAGTAAAAGTTAATTGGCACTAATGGTTAAATGTTTCATTAGAAGTTCTCCAACGAAAATGTTGCCATTACAACTTGTAGCTTTTTGATTTTGTATTGCTCTAGTAGTTAATTTGTCCAAATATTTTTTGCTTAGCCTTCGGGAAAACTGAGTTGTTAAAAATATCACGAGAGACGTGATACGTTTTTCTTGACATAAATCTTTTTTTTTTAAAAGGGGAAACAAAAAATATAAGAAACTCTTTAAAAGTGTACTCTTTTGGAGTAGGCCTTTCTCCACCCATCCCTCTTTCCAGACTCGCCCACTCTTTTCACCTCCTCCGAGCCGCAGATCATTATGGAACCTGCGCGTGCAATAGCTCCATGATGAAGGGCATAACTCGTAATCGACGTACCATAAACGTCCTGACGTAGGCGCGGACGTAATGAAATTACTCGTGCAGCGCTTTCCATTCCTCTCTCTCTCTCTCTCTCTCTACGAGGGTAACTTTAACCCCATAGGCTGAAAGAGAAAAGGATCGAGGGAGTAGGGGGGGACGGGGGGAGAGTAGGTTTTGGAGGAATGGGGCCGTGAAGAGGAAGGCGGAGGGCGTGAGAGGAGGGAGGGAGAAATCGCCCGCGGGAAGGA
>WURS02447343.1:0-14444 GCA_011762765.2 Rhinocypha anisoptera
GAACGTTTGGTGTGGGACGGATGACAGCTACTGTAGTGAAGGCCTGTTTATTTGTGGGTTTAATGTGGACTGAGGTGTAGAATTTTTTACTAGCTAGGGCTATGTCAACGTCAAGGAAAGTTATATCGGTGGAGGAAATATTAGAGGTGAATGAGACTGAGGAAGAGGCGTTTAGGTGGGAAATAAGTGCTTTTAGTGTTGTGATGTTCTATGGCCGGAGAATAAATTTCATCTATGTATCTAAGCCAAAGGAGGGGTTTCAAAGGATAGTTAGTGAAGAAAGTTTCCTCTAAATATCCTAGGTATAGGTTGGCGTAAGCGGGACTAAATCTGCCGCCCATTCCGCAGCCTTTGTTTTGTATGAAACATTTTTTATCAAAAGAGAAGTCGTTATGAGTGAGAATAAATTGGGATAGATCAAGGAGGAATTCTGTGCTGGAATGTGTGAGGTCGAAGGAGAGGAGGTACTTGAGAGAGGAGAGGTCTTCCTCGTGTGGAATGGATGTGTATAAGGATGAGACGTCTATTGTGGCCATCAAAGTTTCGGTCTCCGGTGGAATGGAGGTGGAGTGTAGGCCTTGGAGAAAGTGATATGTGTACTTTATGTAGAAAGGTCAGGAGTACGCAAGAGGTTATATATAGTAGTCAACAAAAGCAGATATTTTTGTCAGTAGAAGAATTACGAGAGAAAACAATGGGCCGACCAGGGTTGGCGGGTCTATGTATTTTTGGAAGTATAAAACAGGGAGTGTTGTATGGTGAGGGGGATGGGGAAAAGGATGGATATATCTCTTGCGGTTAATCCTTCTATTGGGCCTTTTTCGTGTAGGTAATTTAGAATTTCCTCTCGGTAACTGTCGTTAGGAATGGGTACATTGTCTGAAGTATCGGACAGTTGCTTGTAGGCTTCAGCGGTGTGATCTGACTTATTCAGAACGACTATTAATGAACTTCGGAGAATTCTATTAAGAGCTAATGATTCAGATGTGAATAGATTGTGTTTAAGATTATAGGATTGAATGAAGGACTGCAGAATTTTGAGAGTAAGCGATTAATGAAGATTTATACGGGATGGTGTGGTGGGAGAGGTTTGGGTTTGGAGGAGGGCGGGCGGAATTTAACCAGAGAATTATGGATGGGATTCGGGGGATTCTGGGTTGAGAGATGGGTTATATATATATAGAGGTCGTGGTAGCCCAGTGGGTAGAGTGCTTGGCTACTGACCGGGGGACCAGGGTTCGAGACCCGGTGACATCTCCAGACAACTCCAGTTCCCAAGCTGAGTGATTTTTCGGGTACCACATCTTCGTGGGAAACCACAGGCGGCACAGGGAAAGGAGATGGTCCTGATGTGTGAATTTCCACACGCTGTGGGCTTAGTACTAGGTGAGCTCTACCCTCACTTACCGTACCAACCTTCGGGTTGTATATCGTATGTGTACTTTGTCAGTGAAGGAGTAAAAATGGTAAGAAGGCGGATAGGGACGGGTAGGGCGTTAGGGTGGAGGTGGAGTGTTGAGATAGGAGAGGGGGAAGTGAGTGGAGTAGGGAGTGAAAGGCATGCTGGGTACCAGTTGGGATTAAGACCACGGAATTTGAATACTGAGAAGGAATGGATTCTGGTATTAATTCTAGAACGGAAAGGGAAACTCAGAGGTCAAAGGGGAGAACATGGGATACACTGGTGTTGGAATCGTAAGAGATGAGAAAGAAGCAGATATAGTGGAGAAACGATGGTTGTTCATGCAGATGGAAAGAGAAGTTGTTCATTCGCCAATGTAAAAAGCGGGACAGAGAGATAAGTAATATTTTTTCTGAGGATATTGGCTTGTGGACGTGGTAGAGAGGTATGAGACATTAAGGGGTGAGGAAGGGGAGGGGCAGATTGTAAAAGGGGGCATGTTTTTAAACGGGTGTCGATTGCATAGGGAGGGGTAAGGGAGAGAAGGGTTTCCGGAAGCCCGTGAGTTAGTGGATTTAAAATATTTTTTAAGATTTGCAGGTCGTCTATAAGTGACGGTGGAGAATTTGGGGAGTAGAGAAGAGGAAATATTGCTATTAATTAGAATGGGGAAGAGTTCTTTTAAAAAGGTCTTCAGTTTATGTGATCCCTGGAAGTAAGTGGTGTTAAGGTTGAGTTCAGGGTCTGGGTTGGAGGAATTGAGAAGGGGTAAGTGGTGGAAGAAAGTATTTTCTTGAGGAGAAGCATTTCTGGATAGCCACGTTTTATTTATTTTTGTCTATGCTTCATTGTTCTGTGTTCGTTCAAGAGTGTTCGTAAGTTCTGAGTTTTTTGTTTATGTCTATATATATATATGTATTTCTTTTAGACTATAGCCTATAGGGCTATATTCAGATTCAGAAGCCGGTAACTAGCACCAATAATGGTTTACCAACCGTGGTTGCGTTCACACGGAAAATTAACGACTAGCGTATTACTTACCAACGTAAATAGTAGCGTGAACCCACAATTTTACCTGGTATCGGGCGGCATCCAAAGTTACTACTAATTTCGATCCAGATTTGGATGTAGACAATTTGATATGTGCAATATTTCGTTTTTATTGGAAAAGATAGGTTTTTCGGGAGAGTATTTTTGACGAAATGCTTTTTCCATTCCATTTCCACAAATTGTTCACATAACTGAGACAAAGGTCCGCCTGAGCAAGGGAATCTATTTCACAAATGTGAAAAAAAATTTGAATATAATCCCTAAAGGAATTATCTCCATGATGGGAATGACTTTGTAATTTCAAAGGGTTTTTAAGTGGCACGAAGCGTTTCGCTACTCTGTAGCATGTTCATTCATCATGTAATGATCTGATTATTACCAGAGGGTAATGGGATGAAGGTGAGGGAGAGGAAAGTGGTGAAAAAGAAACCAATAAAAAAAGGATGCATGGATTTGAAATGATGTGCTCATTGAGAATGGTTTTAATACAAAAAAATGAAATACAGTGAGGAAGCATTTGAGCGGGTGAGCAAAATTACATGGAGCGCTTTGATAGTTGGTGGTGTGGTTGGACTAGAGGAGGTGTTTTCGACCGGTGCGAGAGACTGGAGGGACGACGGCGTTCATTCGGCGACGCGGTTCTTCGCCTCCTGGACGGCGGCGAGGTGTTCCGCCTTGGCCGCCGCGACCTCCTCGGTGTCGGGCACCGTCTGGAGGACGGGGGCGTCGGGTGCGACGGGGAGGTTGGTGCCGGCCACGCGGAATCCGTTGATCGGGTCGGCGATGTAGTTGACGCTCTGGATCTTGCCCTCGGCGTCCACGTAGGAGTATCCTCCGCGGGTCACGCCGTCCCAGGACTTGACCTCGCTCTTCGAGGAGGGGCCGCCCGAGTACCCGTAGGAGTACTGGCCGAGCTCGTCCTGGGCGTGGTACTGGCTGGAGATAACGTGGGGTGCGGCGTAGGCATAAGGTGCAGCAGCAATGGGTGCTCTGTAGCCGCCATAGTAGCTGCCGGGGGTGTGGTAGTAAGCAGGTGCGGCATAGGAGAAGGCGAAGCGGGAAGCGGGCGCGGCGTGGTAGTGGTAGGGAAGGAAGGAGCCGTGGTAAGCGGGGTAGGTCGCCGCGGGAATGACGCTGGCGGGTGCGGCAACGGCGGCGATGGGCTCCGGATCGTCGGGCGCGGCGTCGGCGGCGGCCTTTGCCTCCGCGTAGAGGGCGAAGTGGGCTTCCTTGGCGGCGGCCACCTCTGGGGTGTCCTCAACCGGCTCCGGCGCCTCCAGGGGTGCGGCGGGGACGGCCTCTGGAGCGACGGGGAGGTTGGTGGCGGCGACGCGGAATCCGTTGATCGGGTCGGCGATGTAGTTGACGTTCTGCAGCTTGCCTTCGGCGTCCACGTAGGAATATCCTCCGCGGGTCACGCCGTCCCAGGACTTGACCTCGCTCTTGGCGGAGGGACCGCCGGCGTACCCGTAGGAGTACTGGCCGAGCTCATCCTGAGCGTGGTACTGACTGGAGATGGTTACCGGAGAGACGAAGCGCGAGTACGCTGCGGGAGAGTGGATGTAGCTTCTGGCGTGGTAGCCCCAGCCGAACAGCGCTGGCTTCCCCACTGCGACTGCGACCACGGCAAGTAAGATCTGCGGGAGAGATGGAGGAATAATAATAATAAAATTGGGAAATAAAAGAAAGCACACATACTACCGTTCATTATATAAATAACAGGTATTGCACCAAAACCATTCATTCGCAATTTAAATTTCCCCTGGTCTTGATGCTTGCGCACATCATGAGGTCCAAAAAATCATTAAAACATGCAACATAGTAAGAAATTTACTGCGACTCGAGGATTTACTGTAGCCTGGCATGAAACTAGAGCATAAAAGTATTTTGTAAAAACTAAAAAAACACTAAAAATAATCCTTCTTCTTCAAACAGATAAAATGGTATCTTCACCTATCACCATAACAGTTCAGAATTGGTCCAATCCTTTGTTATGTTATATACCCGGAATGGTTGAACATTTATAGCATCAGGAAAAAATACTGAGTCAAATAGTATTATAAAATAAGAATGTAGACAGTTTTTTCTGGCGAAATTAGGATAACATGTTCCTCTCTTACATTTAATCTTGTTTTGATTATGCGAAATTGCAATAAAAATCACTCATTTCCCAAGCGGGTTTCAAACCCGCGACCCTAGGGTTAGCAGATGGACGCACTGTCCTTCAGTCTATATAGGCCGGCAGTGGAAAGGAATGGGGAGGGGGAGGAGCGGGGAGAGAAAGTGCCAATTTTGAAGAATCGTTTCGAGTTGGATCCCTGAGCGCAGTCTTCATGCGACTGACTCTACAGTTTTTCTCTTTTTTGGCGTTTTCATCTCCGACGTCTCGGAAACATACCGAAAATCGTATCGGTTAATCTTCGATTTAAAATTCAGGGAAAACACTTATTGTATTTCCCGAACTATCGGACACGAAATAGATCTTATTTTTTGTTTATTTGAAGTTTCATCCAATTTTTTTGACATTTCCATGGTGGAGATCTATATGCATGTGGGAATGCATGCCTGGTGGTGGGTCACCCCCTGCCACACGCTGTTGCGGCGGTTTGCAGGGTATTACGTAGGGTTCTGAGAATAGCAGTAGGTTCCGGTAGCGGAACCACTGTTCTAAGTGTCACAAGCCATCGAACATGTATTAACAAAGACTATTCCCCAGTTAATTTCTCGAGTGGAATCTGGAATCCTTTAAGTAAAAGTGAGCAAAGCGAGTGAGTGAGTAACTGTACACATTTACATATGTTTTTCTTTTTTAATTATTTGTAATCAAATGTTTATATTTATTTTCACTTTTCTGTTTCTATTTATATTTTATTCTTATTTTGAAATGGAAGAAATGGTTCCTATAGGGCTAGAGTTACGTAGAAAATAAACGGTTATGAGTGAGCAGGTCGTCATGTAGTTGGTGCGGAGGACAGGGAAGAATGAAGGGATTTTTTCCAACTATAACTGGGTAGGGAGAATAATGATAACTAATAAATACCGAGTAAATATTATAGCAGCATACACTTGACTGAAGCGGCACAAGATTTTCACAAAAATAATTTAAATTCATAAACTCAAAGTATTGGAAAAAACAGCTAGAAGACTCTCCCAAAAATATCGGAGTATATCGAAGGTTAAACCGTCGTCCTCGCCGAGAGAGATACTCGTCTCGGGAGGATGGTGAGGGAAATATAAAAAAAAGTAATTTTGAGATCATTATTTTTAAGTACTGGAAGCGATCTGCAGAAGTGGGCCATTTTCCGAGTTTTTTGTCCGCGCCAATTGAAGTTCACAAAATCGAGGGTTTTTTCCGTTATATACGATATTATATATACTATATGTGTGCATATAAATGTTCATAAGTCAAATCAGACGTGAACTGCTGTACGTTAGAGTTTAAACATGGAAACAGAAATACATATATAATAACTCACTCTTTGATTTGACTTTTCGGAGGCTACTAATCTTCCTTCAGATGAGGGAAGGTTGTTTATGACGTAGCTCCCGAAAGTTGAAATAAAAGTGAATGTTTCTACAGTTTGTGTGCCTGTGTATAAAATTTATCTAACGTATAATATATATATATAAACATATAAATACATTATATATGTATCCCTATATGTATATATGCTTATTTTTTGTTCCTGTTAGAAGGGAGAATATAGTGATAATCTAGATCGTCTACATGTTAGTATGAAAAACATTCAACGGAAACTTCCTTATAAGGTGAAAGAGAATTCCCCGTGGTATTTTGCACCTTATATATTCAAACGGATATACTCGTAAAATATTATATCGGATTTGCAAGATGTTGGAACAGAGTAACTGCCTTGTTATCCCAGAACCAGTGACCGCTACCTCTCGGAGGTCGCGGGGTCGAGGAGTCGAGTCGGGAAACGTCGGTGATATGTTTTATTTTCCGAGGGAGAGAGAGAAAGAGAGAGTTAGTACTCAGAGATATGCACCCTTCCCCCGTCCTCGCGGAATATCAAGAATTCCATCCCGGTAAAAGAGGCTGAAACTTGAGACTTAAGTCAATTAAATTCCACGCATACTTCTTGATGACTGTGCGTAAAACGAGAGTACGTCCTTCAGAAGCAATCTGAGGCAAATTAATGATCTTGTCATTCTTTGAGTTACTATTCGAACCATGAGCTTTTCCACTCACATATCCTCCATCGAGGAGCATAGAGCAGCCCGTAAAAGTTTAGGTAAATACCAAATTTGATATAAAATTTTGTCGTTTGTACCATTAAAAAATATCCTATTCGAATGCAACAGTGACACGGTGCTATAGTACTTAATAATTTGAAGTCTCCAACTTCTAATGAATTTCTCCCGGATGCGATTGGCAAATGCGTTTCGGAATGTGATGACGGTGGTGCCCAATATTGTCATTTATTTTGCTAATTCATACCATTATTTGAGACTATTCGGCGCACTGTTTCCCCCTTTAACAGGAAATGATGATCACTGACTTACAATGATTTAGCAGCCGGTCTTCTGGAGGAGACCATGACCCGTTTCTCCCCCATGGCGTGCGACCTGCTCCCCCAACGCATCGTGTTTTGAGATTGAATCGAAAGTATCGGCAAACAGAGGAAATCTTCTTCCGTCGAGGTTATCATTTAAGGCATTCCGGAGAGATCTGGCCCTGTGGTGGAGACTTTACCTTTTCAAAGAGAAGTAAGTATCTATTCCCTAGTTCTCACGATAGATCAAATGGAGCTATTTCATCGCCACAGTAATGCTGGAGAGATCGGTGGAACGTAGTTCATGTGTCAGAATGAAATAGCTTCAATTTATTTCCTCAGAAAGATGACATGCAAAAATGAATAACTTAGAAAATAGACGGACGTCCGTCCCGTATTCCGGTCTCCACGAACGCCACCGGAGATTCGGAAATGTATTTTTTCCGTATTTGCCAGGGATCGATCGCCCTCTATGCATAGGGGCAGAATCAATGGTGGTTCGTTCTCGGATGAGAAGGGGGTGCCAATTTTCCCCCCAACCAATGGCTTGAATAATCATTCCGTCCAATACGAATCACCGCATCGAATGCCAAGTCGAAAAACTGTACGTGGGAGAAAAAGTGCTAGAATGTTCCCTTGGTTGACGCTTCGACATCTCACGTGGGAAGTCGTTGCATTTTACGTTGGGATCCTCTCTAAAATCTTTTCGTGAAGCGCTCTACGGAATGCTAGGAGGATAGTATAGCAACTTTTCTGTAACAAGGATTAAACACGCGACCACAGGACCAAACATCCATGCCCTAGGTGAAGATTGAAAAATTAACCTAGCTTGGATTCGAAATCTCGCGAACTCTGGATTGGGAGACGGGGAGGACGTTGCACCTCCGCGCCGAAGCAGACAGAGATCGGCGATTCAAATCGTGGGTGGAAGGCGAAAGCAGCGTGGTATTTTTACGGGTATGCAAAAAACGGGTCGCGGATTCGATATGGGATAAAGCAATCCTTCCCTTACCCGTGAATTCATGGAATGGGAAATTAGGGAACACAAGAACGGTAACGGTGACGTGCTCGTCTCAGTGCGATGAATTTAATTTTAAAAATATCGTTTCGTCGCCTTACCGTGTGTAATTTTACTTTCACGTGCCTAGTCATGGATTGCTTTCCGCCTATTCGATGGTCTTGAAGTTATAATTGAAAATCCTAACTGACCTCCAATTTAATTTGCGTGCTTTCAATTTAATTTACGCGTCGGGTCCGACGAATCTTTGCTTTTTAAGCATTAGTGATTTTCAGCCGATTAAAAATTATTTTTATTGCAGAACCAATCTTAACATGAAATAAATAAATATATTATTACAATAATAATAGTTAGCAAAACTACGTAAAATAAAGAGTGGCTGCTTCATTTATCCTGTTGAAACCTAATGGATTGAGCGCAAAGTTAACCGCAATGGCTCTAAAAGGCAAAAATGCTGAAGAATCCTCGTACTGAATTAATGGTGCAAACGAGATGAACTATCGGGTCAAAAGTGAATGATCTAGGATAATTATTGCTGAATACTAATATTATATCAATGAGACGAGCAAAATGATTATTCTACCAAGTCTACGCGCTGAGTCCAAGCCAGATATCAATGCGAATGTCAGTTTGGTTGTTGTGAAAGAATGTTAAAAGTCTTTAGGTTATGTCAATATCTTTATAAGCGTAATTCAGCAGTTCAGGTAAGTAAAGTCGTAAAAATAAATATGCTCGAAAGCAAACGAAACTTCTGATACCCATACCCTTCTGCACCATGAGCTTCGACTGAAGAACTAAAATCTTTGTGACCTCTCCTTTTCCGTGTTTTCGCGTTGAACAAATCCTTTAAATTATAGAGCCGACATTGATATTTATATATTTTACGACTACTTGAGGAAATGAAAATAAGAAAATTTTGGTTCTCTGAAGAGCATAGGAGGTAGAACTTTTAGCGAGATACCCGGAGATAGGGATAAACCTCAGTATTGTAGTTGGAATGATGGCGAGTACGACAGTATCAAGAGGAAAAAGGGTTTTTTAATACAGCTAAATACGGAGGTTTTATGTGGGGTCAATTTGAAATCCCACCTGATGCTGTGGTAGGTTTCAAGGAGAAGAAAAGTTGTAAACTATATGCCAACTGATTTTTTTTAGGCACAAGAATGTAGTTTCGATGCTCATGTGTCATCATCAGGCAGGTGTCTCATGGTTCCTTTCTATTCACTGGTATTGAAACTACTGTGCTTCCAATAAAAATCAGAGGTCAATACAAATTTTCCTTGAAAAGTGAATTTCTACGTAGTAGAGCCTGCAATCATTCACTGCTCTGATAGCCTACTCTCCGATATTAATAAATTGTGAGTAGGAACTGGGTAATACTTGAAAATGTAACTAGATTTTAAAATTTATGGATTAATTTTTTAAAAGTTTACTCCCAACGAGCATGGTGGAAAGCAACGCAGTTATGATTATCCGCTCAACTGCCCATGATTTTTACGAGTCTAACGACTGTTGATGACACGAAAAATTCCTGACTGGGAACACCAATTCATTTCGAAGCCCTGATAACTAAAACGCTCCATGCTTTTTTGTGACTCTACGAGTGGGGGGAGGGGGGTCGGGAAAGTACGAATTATGCGGAAACTTTAAACCGACGCCATAACACCGCCCGTCCACCAAATACGTTCGCCATAATCTTAAAATTCGCCACCGCTCCTCGTTTCGGCATTATTCAATCGCTCCGGCCGCGATGACATCGCCTGCGGAGGCGGCCAGGAGGAAAACCCGTCCTCGCGCCCACACGCGAGCACAACAAACAAACACGCCGTCGCGACGCCGCGCCGCCCCGTCGGCGCACGCTTTCGTGCCGATTCTTCGCACAACTCGGTGTCGCATCTCACTCACCACTAGACTCCTCATGGCTGTCTTTCTCTCTCTCTGGTCCTTGTCCCCTGTCTCCTATGTCCTCCTCTGTGTGGCGTGTCTTCGGCACTGCTGCTCCTTCTCTTCTTCCGCGCCTGCCGACTGATGCTCCCGAACCATCGGAAGGCCCCGTCATTACACAGGATAAATTCGTTATCCTGACGGTGGATCCTAGAAATTTACTTTTATTTGGGGTCACGATAACTTAATGTCCATTAATATTGGCAATATGAAAGTTAATTACACTGTTATATGAAGGCGATTCAATAATATTTTTGCACAATGGGAGAGAAAACTTAGTTTTTCTTTCCTGTGTCCTCTTTATTTTATTTAAAATTAACTTTATTAATCAAAGGAAATATAAACACACTTTCTTTTCCAATTTAAAAAAGGAATTGTTTATTTAAAACTAGTTTCACTATATAGTAGCATCTTCACCCTGAAGATCCTACTATGTAGCGAAACTAGTTGGAAATAAAAAAATTCTTTTTTGAGTGAAAACGCAAAGTGTGCTTATATTTCCTTTTATAATGGTATTCCACAAAGTCACAGCCTCAATTGTAACTCGTATTTATTAATCGATTTAAATCCTTAATTTTTTTCAAACACATCCCCAGCCTCATAGAATAATGATTTATGCAAGGAAAAGTTGTTTCGCCGTAACTAGAATTACTATAACTCCTTTCAGAATAAATTTTCCCAAAATTTGTCATTCTACGCAATATATGGAATTTAAGAAATATTATTTGCTCTAAAATACAGAAAATCAATATTCTTGAGTTTTCCAACGCATGAACCTCTCGTAATCAAATGTAATAAACCATCGTTAGACGAAAGATACTTTTCAATTAGAAGAGGAAATGCAAAAATGGATATTTTATCTCCTGCAACTATTAGGTTATGTTATGTTATGAAAGAAAAAAATTGGAAGAAGGTTGCCAGCGGAAGGAAATGGAAAATAAAATAAATGAAATAACAATATGATCAGTAGTGTTTTTAATTTAAACGGGTAAATCTATGTCGAGAAAGTAATATGTTGGCCATTCACTGCGGTAATAATATTATTCTTTTTTTATTATAAAAGATTTTCATAAATAAATCACTGTAAAATTAAAAACGTAAATTGTGAACATAAAGACGTGCAATTTTTCACAAAAATAATTATTTACCCGGGTTTCAATGTTACTACATCCCGGGTAATAATAAATAATTATTTTTGTGGAAAATTGCACGACTTTATATTCATAATGATGAAATTCCACCACATCACGCCTGATAATTCACTCTTTGTAAAGACGTAAAATTGATTTGCAAATACTTTATAGAGTTATTTAACTCAAATATGGTGTCAGTATATATAAATAAGTTTCCAAATTCACTACGGTACATTTTATTTCTCTTCTCCAACGCATTATTTTATAGTGTTTCAATTGACATTACCTGGTAATATTAATAGGTGTTATACTGATATTCAGTTATTCAATAACTCAAGTACGAAAACATATAGTTTCATAACAACCTTAATGAAAATTTTCTGTTTTAACTATCAAGTTATTGAGCCGTTTGTAACAGCCAGTCCCTTTCGATACATCGGCATACATATTCAACCTTATCTTCTATGGAAATATGAAAATGTCAAGAAACACTGAAGGAAACAGTTTAATGTCTAGAAATAACGTAAACCCCAGGAGCTAAATTTCATATCAATTTGTGATATGACGAAGAAAAATAGTGTTCTACCTCCTTATTCATTATTTAGGCATTTTACATGGTTTCGAATAATTTTTAACGTATTTTAGGTCAAAAAGGAAAAAACTCTCGATTACGTTACACCAGAAATTGGGATGGCACCTAACTGATCATTAGCTTCAGTTTTAAACTAAGTTAAAAATATGAATCGATAAAATATCCTCTAAAGATCAAAGAAAATATTTAGTCGTGGAAAATAGTAATGGGAAATATTATTATCTAATTTTTCCATTAATAGTCAAAATTCAACATGCAAATTCTGTATCTGTTTAAGTCTTTGCTGGCCTTCCACAGGACAATCGTTATTCCCCTCAAAGTTTAATAATTATGTCGCCGGAGGAAGCAAGCCGCTGAAAATGGAATAAGACCACGCACAGGATAAAGATTCAAAAATAATTTTTGGGGCAACGTCTTGCTTTTTTTTCTTTGTTCGGTGCGTTCAAGACTGGATTACTTGCGAGGAAAAAATAATAAAGTAAAAATGACTCATATGAGCAATAACGCAACTTCGAACGTTGGAGTAATCTAAAATCTCGAAAGACAATTTTTTCTTTTAAAAACTGTCTCCACGTATGAAGAATACGATAACTTACATTTTGTACATCAGGAGAGAAGGCAATTATTTTCAGATATCGGAGCCGTGGGTTACATATCTTTTATCCCCGATGTGTTTGGACAACTTTTCAAACTTGGATTATAATTATGAGAGATATTATAATTAAAAAATCGATTTTGAAAGGTCAGATAGCGCTGTCACCATATTAAAAAGCCTGGATCATAGTTCCGTTTTATCTTGATTCGCACACTATACTATGATGCGCCCTATATTCTCCCAATGAGTTCCGTTGTAAACGCAAATCTAGAGTTAGGGATTATTATGTGTTTGAAAAGAAAGGATGAAAAATAGAATCTCTGTTATTTATGGATACACTTTGTAAAACAAATTAAAGATATTCTAAAAAAGAAATGCTTGTTTCTGTCTTACTTTTGATAAATGCTTGCTATTAGTCTTTCATCTTGTTCACTCCTGCTTGGACCTTGTGAAGCAAAAACCGATTCGATGAATATATTACCACAACAATATACCTCTCCCTCACCTTTACCTTTTTTTATCTGTGAATTGTACCCCACCGATACAATACTCGTATTCTGAATAATTCCCCCGGTGTCTGAAATACATTCTGTGACTTGCATCTTTTGAGGGGAGATTTAATCTCACTTGCGAGCCAGGTATTTCGAAATATTCCCTCTCCAGATCTTCCACTTAATCGTCAGTTGGTAACACTTGGTCATCATAGTAGTTTACGGTGTGTCAAGACGCTTCTATTCGAACTTAATCTCTTTCCTTAATTTAAATCTTCTGCGGTGTGGCCCAAATACCCACTAGCTCGATTCGAGGTAAGGTCAACAGCATGAAATGATACCTTATGCATATTAATGCGTTGAATTCATTTTTTTAACGCGAGGTGTTGATTTGAAAACGATAAAAGCTCGAAAAAAAAACAGAAGAAAAATGTAGTATCATTAATACAGAGAAATCTCCCCGACGTATCATTAAAATTAAGCCCCTTAAAATACTTAGCCCAAAGGACGGGGCTTCCCCGCTTTCGGGAGTGGAGAGGTGCATACACTTGGCCAATAAAATAAACATCCACTCAGAAACATTATCCATCAATAAAACACCATGTTCTCTCAGGCTATCCAAGAAAAAATGTGTTGAATATTTCGAAACGACTGTGCTCACCGTAACATTGTTACGTACGAAGCCACGACCAAGTTTGCGATAACAGATGAGTCAGTATCTTCTATGCAACGCAGTCTGTAGAACATGGTAAAATTTATTGCACTTTAAAGCAAGCATTTTCTCGGGTATTGTTTCATTTCGGTGGCCCAAGATCAACTAAATAAGGTGCAATATTAAATGTCGTCATCCAGGGACTTAACACGGTCATTGGAATAATAGACCAGCCTCATCCATCACACCTTTCTACAAAATTAAGGAATTCAGGGATCGGATCATCTCCGTGATTACAAGTGTGTTAGCTTTGAAACATCGACATCGGAACAACGGATTTCAAATCGGTATTTAATTTCATGACTGAGTGAGGTGTGGGGAATCAATTGCAGAGCAGTTCCTAACGCTTATATGTAGAATTAAAATTATTTTGTCTTATGTTGATAAAAGTGGAAAACACGATTCTGGTTTTTCTCTGAACTTAGCACATATTTTAATGGCAAAAATAATATTGGCAATAGCTGACGACAAGAAATAAACTATAGATATCATTCACATACTACACTGAATCTTGTTCTCCCTCGGGAGAGGGACAAATCTGCTCAGAAACCCTCGTCGAACGAACGGAAGACAAGGGTGCGATCCCCCTCCCCCATAGTGCAATGAAAAATATCGAATCCACCACGACCGAGAGCATAGAAAATAAACAGCACTCACTGGGGGAAAGGAGTCCTTTTATTTTTTCTCTCCCTCTCTCTCTCTCTTTCCCGATCCCGAAAAAAGGAGCAACAATAAACAAACCAAGGATACACGGTTTCTCACTGCCATCATCAGTCATTGTTCTCCGGCCAACATTTACGTCCAAATGGCACGTCACGTGACCACGGGTTTACGGCCAATCCGCTCCGCCGTATGGAGCACCAGTTCCCTCCTTCCCCTCAAATCACCCCACCCACTCCGCCCAGAAGTCCCTCCCCCTCCTCCTCTTTCTCCTCACCCCCGACACTCTCCCTCCCCCCAAACCCCTCGATTTCCTTCTTCTCTCCCCTCTCC
>WURS02447354.1:0-14443 GCA_011762765.2 Rhinocypha anisoptera
AGGAAAGATCATGTTAACATCTTCAAAGTGAATTATTTTTCAATTTTCATAGAGAAAAGAAATAGCAAAATTTCCACAGACACTTATATATCTGATGATGGTGATGTTACACTGAAACTCGAGTTATAATAATTCCTTAATTATGTGGAATATTTGCCATTTAATTTCAATAAGAATATTTCAGCACTCCACAACATCATGCCTGAATCTTCATTACTTATTTTACAATTTTTTCAAATTTTAAAAAATATGATCATTTACGATAATATAGATCGTTATTTTTAAATGATGGTCTTACTAGACATGATTTTCGTATTTATAAATGTTTCTTAACTCTTGTGTGTAAATTTTCTTACTAATGAAGTATTTTCTCATTTTTCTAAGGTCATTTTGTCAAATGGTATTTTGAGAAACAATTTTACGGCTTACACTACACAAAGTGTAAGTTTTCCTTTTTCATGTGTTATTTTCATGTTATGTGATTTATTTTCACGATATGCGTTTTATATAACCATTATGTGAATGAGCATTATTGTGCGTACCTTCTTGAACAGTATATATGTATATATATATATAAATATGTATAATATTATATATATATATATATATGTAATAAAGGTCTATAAGTATAGGTGAACACAAAAAAGTACACTTTTACGTTTCGGCACATCCTCTACCTTCGTCGGAGATAGTGAATATAAGACGGTAGGAAGATAAGTATGACTTATCTTATATAACTCTATATATATATAATTATGTATATATATATAACCTTGGGGTTAAAGTCTCAATCTCACCCCGAAATAAAGACTAATTATGTATTGAATCATAACTCTTAGCTTGTGTAACCCCATAACCTTTCCACTACATTCCTCTTCTTTGACTTCTTTTACGAAATTTGACCTGTTATTTATCATCTTTTGACATCTTGCTGCCATCTTTTCTTCGGGCGACGTACTTCTTTTACTAGTGTTCAGTTTTTATCTCTTGCTTGCTTCACAACCCTTTTCCATTCATTCGGGATATGTGCTCAATACAGCATTTTTCTTCTATCCTTCATTCATTCGTTTACGTGTTATGTTGCACGTATTTCGTGCACTCGTGTTTGTTTATCTATCTTTTATTGTTTCCCAAGTTCTCTTCGCAGTACATTCATTTTTATTGAATTTATTTACATTTTTATTTTCGTTAGGTATGGCTTGGCTCCTGCTGTGTAACGTGTAACCTGCCGTGTTACGCGTATACTCTAGTTTTTCGCTACTCGGAATAGATATTTGTTGGTTTTGAAAATATTTATATTTGTTCTTTAATATTCAATTTATCAGTCTGTTTTTATCTGGGGAAAATATACTACCATCTTGAGAAATTGAATCTCATTGTCTTTTCATTATTCCGCTGAAGTTAAACTAGTGACAATTTTTCGTTGGTTTTATAATTATGATATAACTAGTATTAAAGGACTGTAGCCCGCTGCTATCTCACTAATGACTCCTAATTAGGTACCCCATAAGTTCCTTCATAGTCATGATATTACTTTAATTTTCACTAATCCTTGCTATTTTGTTGCATAGTGTGGCAACTGTGGAGTGAGTGGGCTGTGGAAAGTTTTACTAGCCAATATTCCACGAAGTACTTTGTATCACTCGACAACTCGGGACCATCTACATCTTGAAAAAGTAGTGTTTTTCGATGAACATTAATATTTTTCAAAAATCTTATGTTATAACAGCGGCAAGAAATGATTTTCTTATCTTCCTCTCGTCATTTCATAAAGACAGCCCACTGGGTTAAACTGGGAGCAGCGCGCTCGCCGGCTAATCTGAAGGTCTCGGATTTTAGTCTCGCCTACGGCACTGTGTTTATCCAATTGGGTTTTTTGTATGATTTAACCATAGCCGCGAAGTGCGGAATGACCATTGCCGTCGAAGCACCTTATAAACAAACACTCAGAGTTACCCTTTTAATAATAATTTAGGTCATGGGTTTCTTATGGCGACTTGAAGTCTTTTTTCACACGTAACAATTTCTGACATTTATAATTTGTTATTTGAAAACAACCATGCCCGAAATGGAACTCGAGTTCGCGAACTTCGGGTTAGCAGACAGGCACGCTGGCTTTTTTCCAAAATTTCTAAATTTCAGGATGACCCCTGAACACTTTCTAGTTTTCTTTGTGAACACCTATGAGGTACTTCTTCACAGATTGTCCCTATGATTGCGTCGCTTTGGCACTCGACTTTCTGCCGAGATCAACTTTGAGGCTCTATTTCATCGGGAGAGTCCTTCACACGCCCGTATAAAACAAATTTTTGCACTGAAAAATGATTTTAAGCGAGACTCGCCATATGAAAGCCATAAATTAATGATGGAAAGTGGTAATTTTGTACACCACTAAGGAACCTGAAGTATGGTCTTATGACTTGCATATTTATACCATTATTTTCAATCATTAGACGTCCTTGTATCATTACATTTAACCTAATACCTAAACGGAATATTCCACAGCTCCGATACATATTTTATCAATCGCCAAAATATTTTAAATCTGTAGTACCATTTGCAAAGTTTGATTGTGAGGTTGCCTTTTTAAAATTAGACGGTCAAATCTCCTTCTATTTCCAGCACAAGGTTAGGAATGATGCACTTGATTATCGTTCCCGAATCTGTTTCGATTCGTTTGCTAAACCTGAAAATAGCGCATCACAATTGAAGGGATCTTTCCATGATACTCACGTATAATTTATAGGCCCCAGCGATTTGAAATTTTTAGACGGCGCAAGTTGATTCAAAAACTATTCTCTTGACAACAACACACTAATTAATTGTTCCTCTACTAGTGCCTCTGTGCAATGAATATTAGATACTTTCCAAGTTCACTGCGCACTCAACAACTCACTTTCCCTAGACACCCAGATGTCCAGTGCGTTCCCTAGTATGGGCACGCCCGGTGGTCCCGGGATGGAGTTGATCAACTTCTTAGCCCGTCGTCCTCTCGGGGTCAAGTTGGCGTACAGCAGGGGCTGTACAATGACTAGAATGGGGATCATCGCCACCAACCCGACCGCCACCGCCAATAACCAGACGAGCGAGCACAGAAACTCTGCCATCTCCGGTACCTGGGCACCCTGAAACGGAGAGGAATTTTTGCAGTCCTCAAAGGCACAAATCGTTTTCTTACGACAGAATTGTTTTTCGTAAAAATGACTAAATCGTAGATACTAGTATGTTGCACAGGCTAAAATGTACACCTCTGTACCTTTATGGTATTTTGGTATTTGAATGGAAGTGACCACCGAAGTAACTTGTTGCATGCGTACATGTGTACAACTGGGCCATGTGTTTAATGAATACTCGGAACATCCTAACAGATGCATATAGGACTCGGATGCATATATGCATTTACATTTCATATTACCATTACAAACCAAAATTAAAACAATATCACAAATTTTTATTATATATAAAAAGAATCAGAGAAAAATAAACAAAGTCGGTGATTTAATTAAATAATTACTAATTTTGAACCTTTTTTTTCTGGGTTTTGGTTAATTTCTAATATTCGTTTCTCTTGTGCTGTAGGGAATATAATGAGGTGGTAATTTATAGTAGCAAAATACAGCGTGGTCATCATGGTCAAGAGTTTTGGCGGAATCCTATGATAAACGAATTGTTGGTCAGAAATAAGTTTTAATTACATAACGGAATTTTGATCGTCATAATATTTGCTATTGCGTACATTTTAGTAGTTTATAGTAATTTCCTTATTTGTGATAATTTGATTTCTAAACTAATCCTCATGAGAATCAACAAATGATTAACGGTAAATTTTCGTGTGTAGTTATTGAAACAAAAAGCTCTCGAAAGTGCATTTCACCTTAATTATATGTGAGATAATAGGAGGTACGGTGATGCTAAATATAATATGTCCCTCTTGTCACCAATTAATGGCTTTTGTAAAGGATTCTACATTTTAATTTTCCCTACACATACCGATACAAATTATATCGATCTCTGCGAACTAATATAAGAAGGTAAATTTTGTATAGGGTGTGTGAGAAGAATTGTTGCTACCTAATACATCATGATACTACTCCTTTTTTCTTACTTATATTAAGTATATTTCGCCATGGTTGTCTCAACAATTAAAATATTTTGGTTGATTTATGGCCAGTTGCAGAATAAAGTGATGAATACTAATATTATCGTTATGAGATCCACAAGCCATAGTAGCCATTCTTTGATGGTTGTTGCGTAAAAAATAGGAAAACTCCACAGTTTTGTTAACGACGTGCACGAAGAAATAACTATTGAATAATAGGTTATGAGAGCGATTATATCGTGCATCTAAAAATAGGTTTTGAGTTCCATAACTTAATGGAACTCATAACAATGCACTAGATGTCTGAAATTTTGTACAACCGGTCATAACTAATATTCCTACATATCCTTTGTTTGTTATTTTTGACATCGTTATTAAAATTTCATTATCAATCCGTAAGAATTAAGTAGCACTTCTTCTATTGCTTTCACTAAGGGATATTCTGCTCACAATTCCGTGTTTGGCCCAACGTCTTTTCTTATTCTAGGAGCCAAATCATTTTAATGAAGGGCATTTATCCGCAAAAATCAAGCCATCAACTATAGTTAGCTGCGAAGAATGAAGCTTATGAAGTCCGACTGGAACACATCCTTAGAATATTGCTTTTGATGAACTTTGTTCTGTTTAGTTCACTGTGTTAAGTCATCTCATCATAGAACAAAATTTTAATACTACCGCTTCTACTATTTAATTAGGGGATAAAAAATTCTGCCCACTCACCAATGATTCTATCTCAGATCTCCTCCTCCTCGGATGCTCTCTCTCCTTCGACCTCTCACCAGTAACTGACATCCGCGAGGCGCTTATCTCTCTTCACTTCAATGTTATCTAAGAATTGCTTTCAGACTACAGACGGAGGCCGGCGGGTGAAACCGTGAGATAGCGTTTTCCATTGCCTGTTAGACTTCGGTCCAGAAATTTTCTGAGCAAGCGAGAGATAATTAATAGCGGAAAACCTGTATCTTTTAGGTAATATTCGCTTTAGTCCCGACCTTTTCGTCAGTTTTCGTTATTATCTGCTCGTTCGTCACGAGGAGCTGTACAACCATAGTTATAATATTAGAAATCTTATACGTACTTACCGTGTCCCCTTGATTGTTCTGCGTCATTGGTTGACGGAATAAAATAAAGTTTCATTTCCCCTTGCCAAAAAATTAGGAAAAGGCGTGGCCAAAGCTGTAATACTATACTAAATTATTACTATTACTATATCCAAGTTGTTCATTCCATTCTTCCGAGAGGGTTAAGTTCCACAGTAAGTCGGGCACTTAAGATACCACGACCCGTGGAGCGGATCAGATCGGCAGGATTTTTTTGTCTCGCGGGCTGCTAATATTCCTATTTCAATTTGAGCTCTTTAATTGCAAACAAAATTAAATGGGATAGGGGAGAATGAACCGCCAACTCTCCAGAACTTGACCACCCAGCTTAAAGGCGAAGAAATTTACCTATCCCTGCTTTGTGACCTGGAACAATCCCGCGAATAATGCTACTACAATCAGGAGGCTGGGCGATAGAGGAGCGACGGCTGTAACCAAACATTCTTTATTACGGTATCACTTTTAAGACTTGAATTTATTAATCCGTGATATTAGTATTTTGGCTAGACTCATGGACTTGCGTTTACAACGTATTTGTGAGATCCCTCAGCCGACTGAGATTTTTAACCGATTCGGCTGAGGAAAACACAAACTTTTCAGGCAATGCATACAATTTAAATTCGGTCGCAAAATAATGAGTTTCACAACGACGCAGATTTCCAAACATCCTCCATAAGAGTACATCATATTTACGTGTTATTCATTGAGAATTTCGCTGTGCGAATATTAAGTATGTTGTAATTATTAAAGTTTACTACGTTAGGCTTCACTTCGTGGACCTTTTGCACAGCCATGATTACAAAATGAAAATATATCGTATTTGTCCACTGTTTTTATTTCTTAGTCCTACTCGTCGTCGGACTCGTTTCATTGCGATACCCGATGATGCTGTGTCACGGTGAAACCCATAGTACGAAATAAAATCTGTGGAATAGTACGATATAATATATTCATTTTGTAATCATGGATCTTGCAACTGCGTCGTTATGCGTCGCGTGAAGGAAACAGCACATGTCCACATTCAATTGAAACCGCCATCATGGTTTCCGTGGCGATCTCTCGTGCAGGCGAGACCTGTGTTCGAACACATGCACGGCATCCTTCATCCGTTTCAACGAAAAGACGGTTTGCCATAATACCCTCCCACCCAACTTTGAGGCCTTGACCGTCCCTCTAATCCATCCACTCTTATCCCTCTTATATCGCCTTATGACGACATATATCTCACAGCTAGCGAGGTTATCAGCAGTCGGGATTATGCCCTCACGCTTGCACCTGGAGTAAATTGATTCAAGCCTCGTTCACGTGGGTTATGGATTGTTGAGCAAGTGAAAACTCTTGCATGTTCTTTTTCAGTTTTTTCCCTTCCTAAACTTTTTTCTCATAATTAAACTTTGGCTTTGTTATAGGTATGGCATCCATTTTTAAGGTCACATATTCGTCAAATATTCGGGAGAATTACTTATAGAAAAGACATCCTTGCTCTAGGTGGGATTCGAACATGCGAACTATGGGCCAACCGGCGAGCTCGCTTTGCACCCGAATAATATGTTTTCTAATAGAAAAGTTCAAAAATTATATTTTTTCGAAGGAAGATAAGGACAGTTTTCTTAGTTGTTTTGCTTCAAAATAGATGTTACATAGATGGCATATAGATGTTTTGTTAGATTATTTGTCAGTGGTAATATTTTTATTTGAAGGATACTTCGACGGCTATGGTCATTTCGCACCTCTTCAAATCACAGGAAAAACCATCTTGGACAAACACAACACCCATCCCCGGGACGGGACTCGAACCCGCGACCTACGAGTTAGCCGGCGAGTGCGAGTCCCCCAGGCTAACCCGGTCGGCGATTATGTGTTACAAGATAGTAATATTAGTATTTTTATTTATAGGGTGCTCCGACGGCTATGGTCATTTCGCACCTTTTAAAATCACAGAAAAGCCAATTTGAGTAAACACAACACCCATGCCCTAGGTTGGACTCGAACCCGCGACCTTTGGGTTAGCCGGCAAGCAAGATACCCCCAGGTTAACCCGGCCGGCTTTTGTTACAAAATAGTTGGTGGATAGGTGTTTTTCAGGAAAGTCCATGACTTACGGGGTTAAAGAACGGCTAAGGTCAAATCAAACGAGTCTTGTACATTAACAGAAGTCTGTGTATAGGTTCATGGTTGGAAAAAAAATATTTTTTAAACGGAAGGGAGAACATTTCCTTTGATTTTCATTAATAGTTACACATTTAATACTTTGTTTTGAAAGAGGTGAGTATTCTTAATACCAACAAAATCTTAGATGTCCTTTTGATTCCTGGTGGCTCTGGCGTTTTCAGCTGGGCATTGGGAAATGGCGATACATCCAGCTTCTGTGGGAATTTTGGTTGGTAGTGCCTAGTCAAAATACCCGAAATGATCCTCTTTCCTGGAGGCGAAGACTTAGAAGAATCAATCAGGTAGCGCCAAGATTTATTGCAGTCAACTTCTTAACTTTGCATTGCACAGCTGCCGCGCACCTAAGTACCATAGATCCCATTTTAAGGAGAGGAATTGTGTGGAAGAATCGCACTCACCTACGTAGTCATTTGAGGACGAAATCTGTTAATCCTTTTTAGGTATAAATTTTTTTTATATTACTTGAAAACCCATTTTTTACAGTTAAATATGTGAGAAAAATATAACTGTTCCATAGTTTTTCTTCTGACGTACTTGCAGCCTTGTTTCATTCACCTTCAGCGGCCAGTTATTTGTTGGCATGGAAACATATTAATATCGAGATCACATGAATGGTCCCTCCGAAAAAGGGGAAGCAATAGTGGATGCATTCAAGGTACATAGAATGAGATTTAGGTTCTGAACCCAAAGCAATTTCCAGTTCTTCCTGAATATTTTATATGGAATTCGTCTTGAATATACGGACTTCCAGTGACTAGGCGATTACGTTGTCAATTTTATCACCTCACGGTTGTGAACTCGCTGAGAATATAAGCGTTTACATTGGAAGTTATTCCTTTCTCTCGATGTCCATCCGTGATGGACGTCCATTCAGGAAGCACATTCAGCTGCTCGGTTTTTTGTGGAATAGTTCAACGGTAAATAATCCTGTATCTCCTCTCTTCTTCAAGGCTTATTTCTAACAACACATCTTCTCCCTGGGTTCCAACTTGATCCGAATACCATTCCTTGGCCTCAATACAATTTCGTGCATGAGCTCCATGTCTTCCGGCTTATCCACAGCGATTATTCTATAATTTTTAATGAGGGTCGATAGGACAGCTTTCATTTCCAACATGGCGAACCTTTGACCTGAAAAGACCAATTATCAATACTTACAAACGTAAACAATCGGATAAAATTCACTCAGGTTTGAGCAAGTTTCAGTATGAGGAACAGAAGAAAAAACGCTGCAATTTCGTAAATAAACTATTTATTCTCACGATCCTGGTTTCACCGTGGCGGGGCGTCATCAAATGGGTCGTGAGAATAAATATTTGATTTGTGAAATTGCAGTGTTTTTTTTCTTCTGTTCCTCAGGATAAAAGAATTTCAGAGTTAAAGAATTATTGTCTATAATTTGAAATAATGACAAATTCGATGAAACTTTGGTTGGACCTGTTTAATTAT
Organism: Rhinocypha anisoptera; assembly: GCA_011762765.2. Lineage (NCBI taxonomy): Eukaryota > Metazoa > Arthropoda > Insecta > Odonata > Chlorocyphidae > Rhinocypha > Rhinocypha anisoptera. Next base: position 8,821 of record WURS02447354.1, read on the forward strand.
TTTAAGTAACTAACCTACCAAATTTCAAAACTATTCAGAAGATCGTTAGAAAGATATCGGAGTTTGAAATTAACATGCACTCTTATGGGAAATGGCTGAATTGATGTGATTCTACAACTTTAAGGGAAAAAAAAACATATAACTAAAAATGAGAAACCATTGAAACATTTAAGTATAATAAATAATTGTGTTATAATTTTAAATCACCAATAAAAAGAATCAATCAGAGAATAGTACACGAAATATGTATAATAAATTGCAGCTACGGTTTTCTTCAATTTCAAGGCAGAAACGTCGCAACGTCGCACTCATGATGCATCTGCTCTCCGATGACGTACATATATATACGTTGCCGTTGTCATGATCCCTCGATTTGCTTTTATCAAGGTTATTGTGACTATACACATGAGTATTAGCTACAATATTTATTCCATTTCGCTTCTGTGTTACCCGTTGTCGATAAACTCTCTCTGTAACGCGTTTTCCTTTCCAAAACTAAGGCTTATTACTTGACATTTTTCCACTTTAATACTGCAGTGCTGACAACGTATGAATGCATGCGAATTTTCCAGAATGTATAGCATTAGAAATCATTTTGTTTTTTTCATCTATGATTATAAAACAAGTAATTTTAACGATAAAAACGTATCGGATTAACATCTTAGAAATTTAAAGAAATAATTCCAATAAATCACATAAATATTTGAGATTTACAATTTCCGATATTTTAATAGGCATAGGTGGGTCACAGAAGTCAAAAGTGGGTCCCTTGAGCTTAAAATATATGTAAATATCGAATTAATCTGCCTTAAAATACATAAAGTACTAATAGAAACCAAATAAAAACAAGTTGATTAGGTTTCTCTTCGTAAATGTAGCAAAAAGCACAGTAATCGCTTTATGTCGAATCAGTAACCTCTGACTAGGGTTGTATCGCCAATACATCCTCAAGCCTGAAACAATCTAAAAGCTTCATCGTTTCATGAGATTTTTTCTATGAATTAGCAAGTAAATAAAATAAGCGAACAAATAAAATATTTTATCAATCTCATCCTTCGGATAATTTTCAGCAGTCTACGATATATTTAATTTGATCTAGTTTTCCTTATTCTCTAAATCCTTTCTGAAACATCATTGGCCTGATTTTGATAGTATCCGTGATTGAATGCTGTAGCATCATCGGATGTGAAGAATTCTAACTTCGCACCCTGATTTGGGAACGCATCTTCCTGAAGTTCGAATAATTGCGCCTCATAAACATCTTTTTTCATAAATTTTAGTTATATCGAAGAGGTACTATTTATATTATTCTTAAAAGTGAGGCAAAAATCCTTTGTCATAACAAGTTATCTAGGATAAACAAAATGACGTTCTCACGTTTCCGCTTGCCTTGAACAAATCGCTTGTCCTCTATTATTTTTGATTTTTTAAATATTTAGTATTCGTTTTTATTATTATATTTAGGTGATGAATAGTGTTGCTATAATGTTTTCCGTGGTTTCAGTGGTATGTGAAACCACAGTATCCAATATTAAGGTCGATTTATTAGGTGGGGACAGAGCTCACCTAGTGCCTAGCATTAAAGGGGAGTGAAAATTCAGACATCAAGGAGGAGAGGCGGGGCAGATATTTCCCCTGTGCCGCCTACGGTTTCCCAGATAAATATGGTTCCGAGAAAATTACGTTATTTCGGTTTAGCTGAAGGAGTCAAGAGCTGTCATCGCAGCTCGAACCCGGATCCACCATTCAGTAGCCAAACGTTTTACCCACTGAACTACCACGACCTATCCAGAAATACCTACGGTTATTTGATTAAAATGGGTATTTTGTGCATACAAAAGTTCCTTAACATCATTTTACATTCGCCATACTTTCCTATTGGAGCTCACGAGGTTTTTATTCACTGTACAATGTTTGAACAGTGAACAAAATACAGTCTGTTAATGCATAAAGAGGATAAATAATTACATTTTTTGGCTGCATGTCAACTCTTGGAAAAATTTCTTGCGCCGCGTTCATTATTATTGATATCAGTTCATCTGACACATGAAGCTTACTTACCGATGCAGTTCCTGGGGCCGGATGAGAATGGAATGTGGGCCAACGGGTGTCTCTCTTTCACCGCTTCCGGGAGAAACCTATTCGGGTCAAAGGTTTCCGGGTCCGGATATAACTCAGGGCTCCTGTGAATGACGCTGATGGCGACATTTATCAACGTTCCAGCTGGTACCTTGTGTTCACCTGAAGGAAAAATAAACAAGTCTGGATTTCGCCGAAACAGTTCAGATTGAATAGTTTTATGGGTGAGACAGAAATCATATTTTGAAGTTTGGGTTCTGAGACTATCATTTAGAGAGGAGGTAAAATAGTGTTTTGTTTTTTTTTAAGAGCAATACTTGCGTAATCTTTATTTGACACTGAAAAAGGGAAATGTGGCTTATTCAGGAAAAGTTGGTGAGGAATTTCCTGTTTGGTATCATCCATATTTATTCTCGGAAGTTAAAGATGTCTGTAATTGATTATTTTGTTTTAAAATTATTAATATTCGGTCTCTATAAGAATATGCCTATACAACAGCGCAGTGTGCCTCTACGATATAATAGTCAGAATATTGTCAATGGTTTCTATCCTAATTAAAAGGGAAAACCTCTTATAGTTGTCTTTTCCTTAGGGTTTTTATTAAAAAAATGTTTTTGCTATTGGAACTTCGATCTTCCAAATCCCTATGTTCCTTCCAATTAATATAGACATTTTACCTGCCTTTGACAAAATTTATAATGATGCGAATGTCATGATATATTTTACAAGTATGTCAAAAACCAACTTTGAGCAGGATCAATAAAATTAATAACCAACACACTATCATTATAATTAGATTTTTTCGAAATGAAGCATTAAGTGACATAGTTTATATGTGCAGCTGATTTCTGAAGGCTTTAATTCAGTGATCGAAAAGAACAAATCTCAAATCTTTTCATTTTAAGTTTTATGTAGAGTAACCGTCGAAGTGGAAATTGACGATTACTAATTAATTTAGACAAATAACAAGACCAGCTTTAACGATGATCCAGTAGGACTTTTAGTTATGAAAAATTGGTAAATTAGAATTTTTTCACAGTTAAACTTGGAAAACCATGCTGTGGCGACCGTTTAGGGTCACTTATACTCAAAATCACTTTCCGTTTCGTTTCCCTTCAGATGCACTAATTAATTGGTATGTGGGCGAAAGGAGTGTCTCCCTTTGGCCGCTTCATTTCTTTTACGATCTGCCCTTTATTTTCTCCCAGATACTGGTCCTTTCATATGACAATGGAATAAGAAGTGTTGTCGGTGATGTAAATAATAATGCATTACAGTATAAATCTGATAAATGAATAGAGGAAATTAGACCTTGTCGGTTTCACAAAAAATCTTATTAAATCACTGCGACCGGTTTCATCAAAAACTTCACATCATCAGGTGAATTCAATGGTATCAGGCTCAACTCTATGGAATTTCATGACGAAGAAATACAACAAGACTTTGTTCGTCCATAAATTTTATTATAACGACCGGTTTCCTTAGAGCGGTTGGCATTATGAGGTACAGTTACAGGAAAAAGCGTCGAATGTATACCCACTTGAAGATAGGGGAGGGAGAGGGAAGTAGGGCGAGGGGGGTTTACATACAATATACATCGAATTGGACGGGAAGATCATTCAAGATAATATGCGAGAAGAGGTAACGGTGCTTCAAAACGGCGAACATTTCCCAGTCGCATTTCGCAAATTACTTGTGGGAAGAAGACAGTGATTTCATCTCCGAAATCCTTCACATAGAAACCAAAGGCCGAAGGTTGGATGCACTAGAACAGCTTGAGATAAGAAACTGTGGAAATCGTCTTTTGGTGAATGACATTGTTTCCCTGTTTCCCTCTCTCTGCACCCTCTTGGGTGTCCCCTACCCAGACGCCTTTACCCTCGCAAACCCTCTGCCTCGCCTTTCCCCTTCCCCCTTCCCTACTTCCTTCTCCCTCCCCTTTCCTTAAACCCCCCCAACTTCACGTGAGTACATATTCGATGCCTTTTCCTGTATCTGTACCTGATGATGTCGACCGCTCGACAGAAACCGGTCGTTTTAATAAAATTTATGGACGAACAAAGTTTTGTTGTATATCTTCGTCATCAGGCGAGGTCACACATGATGACGAAACCGGCCGTAGTGATTAATTAAATATTTTTTTTGTGAAAATAAAGAAAATTTCTCCTACCAAATTGAGTCAACGTCTATTGAACTAAGACCTGATACATATTTAAACCTTCAGTGAGGGTAAAATATGGCGAATGTTACGGCTTTTGAGATGTGAGTCCGGAGGACGATGGAGATTTAAGCGGGCGTGGGGTTAATAGACAAATGCTTAATCAGATAAATGCTAGGGAAGGAGAGGAAATATTTTGGAAATCTCAGTGAGGTAGAAAAATAAAATGGAAACATTACTATGAGATTGTCGGGACGTTGAAAGCTCCAATGAAAGGTAGAAAATTACGGAACAATGGCATGAAAGGAACATAAGTAATAACTTGGCGGGGAATGAAGCAAGGCATCCAAACCAAACTTCCTTCTAAGTTCACTGTGGAGGCCGTCACTTGGTGGAATTCCATGATAGAGTGATGGTTTTTTTAAATAACTGTTATATATTATTATTTTGTGAAAATTAATAGTTATTAAAAAACCATCACTCAAAATTCCTCCTAATATGTCATGAATCTGTCCATATTCCTCAGTATCATACCGGAATCTTCACTCCATCCTGAGTATCTTCTATCGAATCATAAAAGTAGCATCTAATAAATCTGAGAGCGTGCCAGTTTTATATATTTTTCAAAATTATGGGTGAAGCTGAAGTTATGAGTGAAATGAATAGTCAATTATTTAGAAAGGGATAATTGAGGATATTTTCATAATGAATATCGCAAGGATAGTAAAAATGAGAATTCGATCGAATGACTGTGATTTCAAAGCGTTATGCAATGTGTTTCTCTTCTGTTCCGATGGAACCGAAACTCTTAAAATTATTTTGGTTCTCGTCCACTTCAAGTAGAGACTTAGAGAGAAAGACGGTGGGACAACACCTCGGGTTCTCACCCAGTTCGTAGTCTTCAAACAAGAGCCGTGCTATGTAAGGGACGCTCGGGTACATCCTCAGCGTCTCCTTGATGCATCGCTCTAGGAGATGCAGGTCGTCGAGGGCCTCCACGCTAGGGCCGTCGGAGTCCTCTCCGTAACAGCGGCTGGACTTCAACTCCTTCCACACTTCCTCCTGGGGAGAGGAAGTTTTCGGTTTCCTTTTCGAACTTTCTCGAAATTAAATTTGGAATTGAATGAAGTGACATCTCATTGTTGATATGTTTTCCCTGCGTGAGGCAAATTGTTTCTTTCGCTTCGCTGCGAGTGAACACGAAGGCGAGAGAGATGTCGCCCTCACCGCAAGGCTCAAACAATCAGCATAGCGTCAACCGGCCACTCAAACGGTTAAGGTGGACCACTCGAAATACCTACTTGAATTTTTGGGTGATTCGCCAGCATTAAGATAGTGAAGCTGATCGCCATCGATGTGGTGTCGTGTCCCTGAAAGGGAGAAAAA
>WURS02447365.1:0-14442 GCA_011762765.2 Rhinocypha anisoptera
ATTGCTAGCCGCCAGCTACCCCATAGCCGGAGGTTAGGTAGCAGGCGAGCGTAACTGGAGATGGTGCAACCGGCCCTAATGTGAAAATTCCAGTAGCTATTAGCTATAAATCTAATGAGAAGATAAAAGAAGATATACCATCTATCCGGTTTCTGCCGTCTGGTATTCCAGTAGAGAGAGAGGGAGAGATATTAGGCGAATAAAACAGGACTAATACGAAACTAAAAAAACCTCAAACGACGCGCACGAGAGAGTAAAGTAGAGCTATCGATGGAAAACTTACGGACAAAAAAGGGGAAAGCTTTGTGGGAAAATGGAATGATCTGAAAAAAGTAATCTCCTCGAGAAGGATGTGATCTAATAGGAGAAAGGAGAAAAATTTCAAGAAAAAATGGTGAGAAAGACCTCCTACTCAAGGGACTTGATAGAAGTCATTAATCACTCTTAAAGAATAGAGGGAAAATGAGGTTGAAAGCTGGAGAGGAGAAACCCACGTTAGCATGTACACTTTCAACAGCGAAATAACAGATTAGACAGAGAAGGCGTATTTCGGAGAAATAGAAAAATGTCGTGGCATACAAATGGACGCAGGTGATAAGAGAAGTTTTAAATGGGGATGTAATTTATCGAAAAACCATATCAGAGTCCAAAACATTTTTGAAGATACTCGATAGTCGCCTAAGATCGAACTCCACGAGTGTCAAGGGGTCAATTCGATTTACTTGAAAAAGACGACGTAAATAGAAGGACGGTGTCCTTAGGATATAAAACCTACTGGCGAATTCTATAGCACGGGGACTCCCAACATTTTTTTGTCGCCGTACCTCCTTGGCTTTTATTCAATTATCCGGTACCCTCGTTATTCATTACGAGAAGAAATAAATTCTCAATTTTACCATGAAGTACGGAAGAATATAAAAAATAAATATCTACAAAGTCTTCATCATCATCACAGGTTATCAATCGGAAGATTGGCTTTCGGCAGCTCTCCAAAAAAAAAACAACCACCCACCTTTCAACCCCTTCCCACCCCTGTAGTTCCTAACGCTATCATTCTCCATTATTCTGTCTCAAACAGCACCCTTGGCCTGAAGGCATCTGAAGGTTCTTTGCCCCTAGGATACTTTACAATTAGGTTTACACTAACTGTCACGTTTCACTATATATATATATATATAAACACGAACACACACACACACACTTATACACATACACACGTAGAAAGAAACACTTAAAACACTCATTTTGGGAAGAGATATTTCGGGGCTTGCTTGCCCCTTCGTTGATCTGAGAGAACTGCAGTTATCTGTGACCGACGAAGGTGCAAGAGAGCCCCGAAAGGTTCCGGGTTCGATTTCAGGTTATGTCATTTTTTCAGTGAAATTTACCATACCCATGTGTTCATCTCTATATGTTTCCTATCCTGTTTTTCCTACATCGTATCCCAGAGAAAATTTAGCGCCTATGGCGTATTTTCACAGATATATATACGTATATACCAGCTATTAACCGTATCCCCTGAACAAGTTTCACACACATCCAGGGGTTGCGTGTACGCTAGGTCGGGAACATCGTGTCTAGGTTTTCACTGTTCATATTCGTGACATCATCTTCTGTGGAAATATCAAAGACAGTTACTAATGCTTAAGGTTGCCGAAGGGCTTGGGCATCTGTGTAATTCCTCCACCCCCACTCCTGTATACAGGGGTCGAAATAAAGACTTGTGCAGAACACGCAGTAAAATTCGATTTCATGAGAGCCAACAAGTAAGGCGCGAAAGGGAAATGATGAGGGAGGTGGGGGCAGGGGATTAATCGATTCCTTTATCCTATATTCCATCGGGCTCACCTTCGATATACTGGCGATAGTCCGAGAAGACAAATTAGCTCTCGAAATAGATCAACTTGTTGGTTTGAATGTGACTTAACTAATTACCTGGTTCACATCCTCAGGTACAAATATATTGCCCCATTACTAGGTACAACTAGTTTCGAGGCTTTCGGCGTAATCATCAGGAAGTTTGCCTGAAAATGACGCTTATGGGTCGAAATTGGTAGTACTCAGAAATAAAATATCTGTGTAGGAAATAGTTTCCGGCGTGACTTCGTGGAACTGCTTCATGATTAAATGAGACACAACTTTGGCACAATATCTGTGGAAAAGAATATAGTGTTTTTAAATTAGACTGTTTATGGCTCTACTTTGTGGAACTCTGTGATCTTAAACGTTGAGAAAACATTGAATTTCTCAAATAAATATTTATTCCACGACCGGTTTCATCACATAAGTAACATAATCGGGTGAAATCAAATACAGAAGTTTCCTTTATATACTATGGCTAGGAGTGTGGGGAGTTTTTTCCCCACCCCCTCCTTACCACAGTATATAAAAAAACTTCTGTACTTCATATCACCCGATGATGTTACTTATGTAAAGAAGCCGGTCGTGTATTAAATGTTCAAGTGGAAAAGGCAGTGTTATATAAACCAAAAAAAAGAATAGTTTTCTTAGTTGTTATGTTCCCCCAGCTCAAGGCATTATAACTAGTAAAATTTAAACTCACTAGCAGACAAGTTAGCTTTGTGGGATTTGGACACTTCGAAAAATAAAAACACCTGGCTCGTTTCTACAAGATATATTTATCAAGCACCACTGGCTTCGACCTCGCAAGGTCATTCTCAAGAGTTGCCTTAAAGTACATTAGACAAATAAAGTCAACTATTGAGAATGACCTGATGAGATCGAAATCGGTCGAGTTATTAAATATATCCTTTGGAATTGAACCAAGTGTTTTTATTTTTTGAGAGGTAAAGTTCGCAACACGGGATGGATTCACCGCAGTATATCATCTAAAAGCATTAAGAAATACGTCACAGGATCTCCAGATAATCCCCGAAGTCTACATTTGTATTTTTAAACAATTACAAAAATGAATGGAACGGAACACCTATGCATTTCCACAATTGAAATCAGTGTTTGTATTGGAGGATGGAAGGAACGAGGCGCATGTGAGGTGCACCCAGATGTGCTGAGCCACCGTTGGTTGGAAGCATGAGAGGAGGTTGTTGAGAAGGGGCGGAAGGGTTACGTCAATCACTTAGAAATGTAAATGTTTGCAAACCAGGCTTTCTTACTCTCGCGACGCAGAAACCTTGTAGAGGACTGTAAAAGAGCCCGCAGTAAATCAAATTCCGGTGACGAACAACTAATTCCTCTAAGTTTTGAAAAATTTCTTGACTCAATACAAGATCCACATTCTACCATCGACCCGAGGAAGATTTTTCGTTTTTCTCGCATAATTGTGAATATCGTATTTCTACGCGTTCAAGAAATTTCCTATCTTGTGTGTCAATTATGTGTACCCAAACTATATCTTTCCCCATTTGTGTGAGTTCCAACTGCATTTGGGACCAGGGGTTTACAGGTGGAAGAGAAGAGACGACTATGCAGGTTCGATCTCTCCCTCAGCAAGAGGATATTATCATCATTATTATTTCTTTCCTCTGTAAATGTCACAAAAATCGACCGGCATGACCGGAGAGAGGATCTTTATCCTCTCGGACGCCGTTGATATTTTTTCAATTTCTCGCTTTTTGCGAGGAGTTGGTCGCCGTGGAGGTTTGCAGCGAGCAATGCACGAAGTATATAATCGCGAAGAATACGGAGAAAAGGTTTTTTTTCTCCTCTCCTGCTTTCGAGTGAAAACGTCGATGATTCTCTCTCCGCCCATGCAACCCTCTCCCTCATCACTCCCTCCCGCTCCTCCCTCCCTCCTACTTGATCTTGAATATATAAGTGCAACTAAATCTCTACCTTCACCTGATGATGACACAACGTGTCGATACCTAGGTCGTCACATTAAAAATATGTGGAGTTCACCAAGTGATTTTCATTTCCGTAGTCCATATATTGCTTTGCTCCCTATGTGGGTATTAGGCAAACCTTTTTTCTAGTCATTGCTTAATGATCCTCTCATCAACTCTTTCCATTTTGCAAAGGTCCCTTTTTCTAATGCAGTTCTTTGACAAATATCTTGTTCACTGTGTTAATTTTCTGCTAGGGTGTTTTCCAAATGAGCTAGCTTTTCTATCTTTTCTAATTTTTGTCCCTCTGGATTCATATTTAGCCTGCCTTCTTACTTCTGTAAAAGCATATTAATTTCGTTTTCTTACAGCTAATGTTCTTCCCATACTTATCATATTGATCTTGTAAGGAACTCAATGCAAGGTCTGTAGTCCACTGACTGAATTACGAAGTAGAGCTTTGTCATCGGCGAATCTGACTGATTAAATGAGTTCACCACCAACTTTAACTCCTGACCCCACTGTTTCCCATTATTTTTTAACATATTACACCACACATCACAAGTTAAAAATTATGGGTGACCCCCCTGTCTTTATTCCCTCTCTTACTGCTCTCATCGAGACTCTCCTTCTGACAGCCTTACTCGTGCAGCCTACGCCACATTAAGTTTTCCGATTAGGCGACTATAGTTCCAATCAACTCCGATTTTTTGCAATACATCCATTCATTTAGACAACTCTACTTTATCGAACGCTTTCTCAAAGTCTACAAAGAAGGAGAAAACTTCTTGATTATATTCTATATTCCCTTCAATCAAAGTCATTACAGCAATCGTATCGAGAGTCTCACTCCCTTGTCTAAAATCAATTGGATCGTCACCTAGGTATTCCTCTGACAACCTCTTCAGTCTCTCACTGATGATTCTAGATATCTTCGCTGCATGTGGGACCAAACAAATAGTCCTGTACTCCTTAAGTTTTACTGCTTTTTTCTTTACTATTTGAATTAATTTCCAGCGAACTAAATCTTCTGGCCACATTCCTTAAACGTAAATTCCACTATAATGATCACAAAACATCTTATTTCCTCAATTCCCTAGCCCTTAAGCAATTCTGCTGGCATTATATACTCCGACTGCATTATTACGCTATGTTCCATAGGGCACTTTCAAACTGCCTAAATAATATCCCTGACCATAAGCTCTCTTTTGTACTCCCAAGCCCTTTCCAAATCGAAGTTTATGGGTCTATTTTTCTTGTTGCATAATTATTCCCATTAAATACTTAATACCTACTTCTAAATGAATAATTATGAATTAATTCACTTTTACCTACAAAAATTCTCATATTCCTTTGCCCTCATTTCCACTTTTCATACACTGCTTTCCTACTCTTTCCAACCCTCATTTTATTCACCCGTTTACCATCTAAGTCACTGATATTTTATAAATTCATTTCTCTTCCTTTTATTCATTTATTCAACCGCTTATTCAATCATTCACCAGCTTTCCCAAATAAAGTAAACAAGATGTATGATCTGGTGTTTTCCCGGCGAATAATCTGGGTGAAAAGCTATCGGGTTTTACACCGGGCCAGGTCCTCCGTGTTCTGCTCCAACGTTTCGATGTGCGAGTCGCCCATCGTCTTCAGGGATTCAGGAATCCAAGATGAATGATTCACCTGACCCGATGTGAAACCCGAGAGCTTTTCACCTAAAATTAAACAAGTTTTCAAGGAGAATATGTCATTAACACCTAGTTTATAAAATATTGTAAACTTACGAAAGGTTTTCCTTCTGTCGAGTTGTCGGGGCGTCCAATGGAAGAAATTTTCTCCGGGGAAGAGTTGATTTCCCAGGTCCCACTTTTGTAGAATTTGGTCATAGGCTCTCCCACAAAATTTCCGGCTGCTCCCACTCTGGTTTTCTCCTTATTTTTAGATGCCAATAATTTTCCGACAGTTACTCCTTTTTCAACGGTGAAATTCAGGTAAATATCTTTTCCTGGAGCCGAGCGGCTTCCGGTAGCGTCTTCAGCATTAGGTGATCCACAAATGCGCTGAAATAATCCTATTTTTTCAACTTCTTTAATTCCCAATGATGCGTGATTTGCGTCGATCTTTTTCTTCAGAATTGGTAACATGGAGCACGAGATTTTAGTAGGCTTGCGGTTGAGGAACTCTGACAGCAGATTTTCTCCTTCTTCCACTCGATTATTACCACTTTGTGAGAGCACAGCATTTTCCTTAATCTCTTTTAGCCACACGCCTTCAGAATCGGATCCACCGACTGAATTTCGGCCGTTATTGGGCAAATAAGGTGATTTACAAATCCCATTGTATGGCGCTAACACCATTAACGAGAAGAGTATAGTCAGCGGTAACATTTCCACTCTGCTAAAGACAAACTAAGCACTTCCGATCGAGATCACTATGTACTTTCGACGGAGACAACCACCAAGCGCAACGTCGCGATGAATAGTGAGTCAACGACGCTGGCGACCCGCCCTATATATAGCCGCGCGTCGCACCCACTCCAGAAACGATGGTTAACGACTCTTATGTGACAAACAGGCTTGAAATTGCATTGTAAATGGCAATAACTATGCTAAATACATATTCACTACATTTGGGAAAATTTGCATATACATGGTTACTTAAATTATTTTAAAATACAGCAACAGCTTAAAATGATGAAATTTTTTTTCTTTGAAGAATTATAGTTTTTATCTTAAAATATCCATTGTACTAGAGTAAATTGCCTTTACAACTTTTAATTTCGATTCATCCACTAAAATTGAAGCCAGAAAAATACATTTATTTCAATTATATGGACCTGAGTATTAGCTTAGTTCCCTAACACTGTATGGGTTCCCAGAGTAACCATGGTTCTTCAAAATAAATTGCCAATTAACTTGGCCATCGCTTATCAGCAGAGCTAGTTAATTAAGCAAAATATTTGATAGATATGAGGAATAAATCTATTTTACGTTATGTTTTGCGTTCTTAGCGAACTGCCTCCCCGTTTTCCCAAAGTTGATTGCACGGTACCCCGAGAATTCCAGCTGAGATACAATGCCCTTTGGATACAGTGTCTCTTTGATTTTGGTGGGTCCGAGAATTGTTTTCAGGGTCATTTTTTTGTTTAATGCTGCTTTGCAGATTCCTTACGATGTACTTGGTGTCTATTACGAATTATTTCTAAAAAATAATAACTTGAGGCCAGAAAGGTTCGCAATTCGTTAAATTGTTGACACTGCATTTTGGTCCTGCGACAAATGGTTACGTTATCTTCTGTAACATGTATTAACCAAAAGAGTGCTGCTATTGTCAGCGATTTTCTGCGTATGAAGACTATTTTTAAAATATTTTTTAAATTTAATAAAGATGTGGTTTCCTCTCAGCCCTGCGAGTAAACCACGTTCTTGTTTATTGGAAATGCAAGGGAAAACTGCAGATATACATAGTTCATTGACCTAGTATGATTTTTACACAAAATTTTGCCTGAGGCATTTGCAATAGCTGTTGATAAAGCTAAAAAGTATAAAATCATTTCTCGTTTTCACTATCTAACATTATCAACTTTTTTGATAGTACTTAAACAATCCAACCAATTATCCTGCGGCAAATCTTACTAAAACCACTTTTAAAGTAGGATCACTTTTGACACAGCAAAATAGACCTTTTATGCCTTTTATAGGTTCTTTTTCTAAAACCAACGGTTATATGTTACATACTCCAAAATGGAATCGAAGACATGGAAAGACTTAAAAGGGAATGCATGTACACGTCAGCGATTATGTCATCGTCTGTGAATCTCAAGCATTTCCTGTTGTTGCTATTCTCTTACCCGAGACAATAGGAAATACCAACCTTATGGAATAGCTGACACTGATAAAGAATCTCTCAGTCTGTCATACGCCAAACCGAAAAATATTAAAAACTTATTATATAAGTAATAAATTAATCCAGTTTATAAATTCGGTTTAGCTTTCGTAATTCATTGGTCAACTAAATCACGCTAGAGGTTTTTTTCTACGAAATGCCCCACGACCCGCTGCAAGGGACCCAACGAGCCATACTTTTCCAAATGTTATGTTTAAATGTATTTGAAACAAATTTAATTTATTCCAAAAAAATCATTTCAGGAACAATAATATTTATTTCATTCTTGCATATTGTTAACAATGTTGGTACACTTGATAAGAATATTTGTTTTCAACGAGCTTTTCAAGAGAGACTTGCTGAATAAAAACGATTTTACCGAATCTCGGCGTAGAGATGATGGTAGATGGTAGATAATAATCAATAAACATAGTTCGCATAGTATCGAAATATACCCTATCCGAAAGAACGCGATTCCAAAAAAATGAGTCTCCAGGAAACAAAAAATAATAAATTTTTGGGGCATATCTAAGGAATGCTTATGATTTATTTTAAGCCGTAGGAGGGAAAGATAGAGGATATCTCAACGTGTTTACAACTCGAGAGTCGACGTCTTTTCAGAGCTACGGGGGTCCAAAGTTGGCTAAACCACATTTTTTAAATCTACAAGGCAACATAACGTTTTAAGATAGTTCGAAGCCTATTACAATTAGTAACTAATTCAAAGGGCTTTATGTGGAGCTGTGATAGTTTCGAATTGATTGATTTTTTATTACAAAATTGAGGAAAAACCGAAAAACGACCGATTTTGTAACATATTCTCTTAATCACGAAAAATTCTTTCAACTGTTTTATTCACTTAAAAAGGAAGCATATTCAATTGTTTTATTCTACAACGCTAAATATTAAAAGTCTTAAACTAAAATTTTCAATTTAATTCCAACTAGGTTCTTTTCCGGATGTGTCAAATTTTATTTCTTAATAAAAACCAATGTAACTGTTGTATAATTATTTATTATTTATTTCTTAAAAAGAGATAATTTTTTTATAAACAATAGGATCCACATCATCGCTCGTACATTATACGAGTTTCTAATGTTTCACTGTGACTTGGAAATAATCTGTAAGGTTAAAACCGGTGACACAGGATTAGCGGCATTGAGTTATTCTCAGAAGAGCAGCTTGGGTAATCTTCTACAGAAGCAGAGGAAAATAGTTCCAGCGAAATATTTGTGCGCAGTCAGCGGTTAAATCATCTTTAGCAGCCTTGCCGACCTTGAAGAAGAAAAGAGAACACTCCAGTAACTACCAACCGTACGATAAAAAATTGTTCCAGAAGTAGAATCGTAAATGAACAAACATCACTGTATTTTTTATTTAACAAAAATGCGCTCCACGTTAGTAAAGTTATTATAACAGAAAAAATTGTTGGTTAACTTGTTCTTTCCAAAAGTATAGATATTTTGATAAAACACGGAGTATATTATTAAGGAGTTACGGTCAACAATACTACTCTTGCAGAAGAATGATTTGTAATAACCCTTACTTGTGATTCCGTAAAACAAGGTTTTAATCCAAACGTTCGTTCGTGAATGTAGTTTGACAAAAGTTAATTTCATATGTTATATTTCTAATAATATTCTCCGAGAAATAGGTTTTCACGAAAAGAATTTTTGTATAAAATTGATTAAATAATTTATTTGTATAAAATTGATTATCAAATTGATTAAGTGATTCAAATTTAACCGTTTGGTTGGTATCAGCCATTGTCTTGGACAAGCGAATGTTAACAGACAGGAAATGCATGAAATTCAAAGACGATGACATAATCGCACAAGTGTCCATGCATTCCGTTTATATCGCTTAGACGTCGGAATAGAGGTTGTGGTTCAATAAATATTCCTACTGCAGTTAATCCTCTGAGGAAAAGGTATGAAATTAATAATTGGCGGGATTTCCTTCTTCTAGAATGGATTGGGAAAGCTAGTATTATAATCTTATACATTGAAAAAGCTTTTAATGACTAGCTGCAGTCGAATTTTACATTTAACTTGCTACACCATTGTCACAGAACACAACTATACGTTCATATTTAGATTACTTAACGGGAATATTCGCCAACGTCCAAAATCTGATGGGTGTTGGACAAGACCATAAGATAAGAAACATGAATTATAAAACGAATATTCGAAAAAGGCTAAATCTCCAAGAGAAATAGTCATGTACAAAAAGCTTATTACGAAGTTTTACAGCGGCAGTGCAGAAAATTATATTTCAGTAAATTTACTGAATAAATTCTTTTACTCATTTCGGTAAATTACAATAATCCGTTTCTCTGAGAGCCTAAGGAAGAATTTTTGTATGTAGTACTGTGACAACGGCATATTATAAGCGAAACTAATTAAAACTATCCAGTATGGTACCTGAAAGTAACGATGCGGAGCTTCGTCCAAGTCTTAGGCATTAAACGTGTATTTGGATTTTGGAAAACATTTCAATTGGTTTACGTAATTTAACTAATATAAGTCAGCGTTGAACATTATTATCTTAAACTCAGAAAAGGTACGCGGTCCTCTGTGTGTTAGCGATGCTTATTCGGTTAAAACTGGTTTATACTAGATAAGTCATTAACAATGAGTCATTTTCAGCAGAAAAGCAATGAGTATCCTTCAATAAAAGCTAAAGAAGAATAGTTCCAGCGAACTCTATGGGCGTAGTCAGTGGTTAAACCAGCTGGAGCGGCCTTGCCGACCATGAAAGGAAAAGAGAACACTCCAGTGAGTACCAACCATACGATTAAATAGAGATAAAATGTCACAACCGTCAAATCATAAATGTGCAAACAACAATGCGTTATTTTTTATTGAGCAATGATGCACTCTGCGTTACCAAAGTTCTAAAAACAGGAAAAATATTTTGTATCTTGTTGACTCCACAAACTATATTTTGATAAAACAAGGAATATATAACTAAAGATTGCGGTAAATGATGTTTATCTATCAGAAGAATAATTCATAATATTCCTTACTTGAGATTCCACGAAACAAGGTTTTAATACAAGTGATTATTCGGGAACGTAGTTAAGACAAATGTTCAAATCAACTTTATCATTATGAATAACATACTCCGAGAATTAGGTAAATCTCCTCGTCCACCGAATAATTTCTCTGAAATAATTACTTCCGGATTATTAGTGTTAACAACTATACCGACGGAATGTACCTGTGGCTAAATGCCGCAAAGTCTTGAAGGTGGTCTAAAGATATTTAAAAGGCAAACATGTCCAAAGCGTTTAAGGATCGCTCAGAAATACTCTATTTAAATGTAGTTTTGAAACTTGTAAATCTTTTGACAATTGAATGGGATAATTTAATATTATTTTCGTTTTCTCAGACAGAACTTTTTTAACAGATATAAGCGTTGCGTTGGTATTATCCATTGTCTCGGACAAGCGAATGTTAATCTACAGGAAATGCCCGAGATTCACAGACGATGACATAATCACACTGTTATCCACGCATTCAGTTTTCATTGCTAAGACGAAGGAAGAGGGATTGTGTTTCAATAAGCTTTCCCACCTCAATAAACGTCCTTGGAAAATATATGAAAATAATAATTGGTGGTATTTTCTTCTTACCCAAATGGATTGGGATCGCTATTATTATAAAAGTATGCATTGAAAGTTGTATTATGAAAGCTGCAATTGGATTTTACTTTTAACTTGCTACCCTGTTATCACAGAACACAACTAAACGTTCAAATTTAGATAACTTACCAGAAATATTCACCAACGTAAAATCAGATGAGTGTTGGGCAAGACCATGAGATAAGGAACATGAATTATAAAACGAATATTCGAAAAAGGCTTAATCTCCGTGACGAATAGCTCTGTACAAAATGTATATTACGAAGTTTTATAGCGACAGTGCAGAAAATCTTTTACTCATTTCAGGGAATTTCTATAAACCGTTACTCGGAGAATCTGAGTAGTTAATTTTTTTTATTCTAATGACTGCAGCATAGTATAGAAAAACTAATTAAACCTACCCAGTATAGTTCCTGAACGTAATGATGGCGAGAGTCGTCTAAGTTTTAGGCATTATAAGATAATTGTGCATTAGGCGTTTGGACAAAATACGAGACATATCTTCCGTCTCCATATCGTAGTAAACTTGATGTCAGAATGTTGTGCGTTCAGGTGAAATAGGAATGATTCCAGTTCATCCTTGCAATGTGGCCACACGATGAATGTGTCGCCTACGTAGCGGACCCTCAGGGTTGGTTTCTTGTAGAAGGATTCTAAGGCCTTCTGCTCAAAGCCCTCCATATATATGTTCGCCACGACAGGAGAGAGTGGTGAACTCAGTGCAGCACTTTCTGTTTGTTGGAAGTAGCGGTTGTTCCATTGAAAGTACGAATTCTTCAGACAGAACTCAATTAACCCTGGGTGGCCATTGCGGAGGCCCTTGGAGGTAAATCCCTTGATGATGTCGATGGTCTCGTCTATCGGCACAATAGTATAGAGTGAAGTAACGTCGAAGCTCGCAATCAAGTCGTCGCCCTTCGTTCTGCTTTCCTTTATGATCTCGATGAAATTTGCCGAGATTATTTAGACAAAGTAAGCTTCCTTTTTAAAAAACTTCCTTTGTAAAAATTAAGGGCAAATACCTTTCCTGGACGTGCTAGTGAAGAAACAGCCGGATGGGACCCTGGGCCATTCGGTATATAGGATGAAGCCCTACATAGATAAGTACCAGAACGCCTCGTCATATCACCACCCCATTCAAAAGAATTCTCTTCTGAAAGCCCTGTTACATCGAGCCTACTACATTTCCGATGAGCAGTCCCTAGGAAAGGAGAAAGAGCTACTAGAGGCCGCCTTGGAGAAAAACGGTACCCCAAGAAAAGAGTCCTGAAAGAAATGGCCAGGAAGGAAAGCAGCGTTATGGTCAGACGGGAGCGAATACGCAGCGCATACCACGGTACCTTATGTAGCGGGGATAACACAGAAGATAGCAAGAATCCTAGCGAAGCACATCGTCATCGCAAGATTCAGCTCGCTCAATAAAATACGCGACATACTTCCCAAGGCCAAGAATAAGCTGTCGGACGACATCTATGAACGCGTATACAAAATCCAATGGACCTGTGTGAAATGTTACACCGGCCAAACCGGGAGTTCTTTCAGATGCAGACTGAAAGAGCATGAAACGGCCTTCACCATGAAGAAGTTTTGGCTCTCAGCGGTGGCCAAAAATGCTTGGACCGAACCCGGCCACGACATCAATTGTCATAACGGCAAAGTCATCGCCAGAGAATATCGATAATTCCCCGACTAAATAGGGGAGCGGTAGAGATTACAAAAACCCCTTCCAACTTCAACTGGGAAGACCGTTACCCTCTCGCCAATTCCTGGAAGAGGCTATTCACTACCAGCGTAAGGTGCAGTCTCAGAAGAGGAGAAATCCTAAAACGGGGTGCATGGTCCTTGTTATCATTGTTGTATATTATGTATTTCTTTATTTAAATTTTTCTTGACCATGGAAATAAACACCTTAAATGAAACGAATGAATTGGGGAAATCACTTCGACCTGAAAATGTTCTCTGGAACGAGGACGTAACTGTCGTCAACTATAGACAACGGACGCGGTGGAGCAGCGAAAACTTCGCAGCACCAATCCATGGAACACGGAGGAAGCCTCCTCGTTTACTCTCCCCGTTTACACTAGTTTAGCAGCAATGAGTCATTTTCAGCAGAAAAGCAGCACTGAGTAACCTTCAACAAAAGTTAAGAAGAATAGTTCCAGCGAACTCTATGTGCGCAATCCCTATCCCGACGTCTTAGCAATGAATACGGAATGCATGGATGCCTGTGCGATGATGTCATCGTTTGTGAATCTCATGCATTTCCTGTATGTTGACATTCCCTTGCACGAGACAATGGGTAATACCAACCCAACGGTTATTCCTGATAATCATGCTCTGCCAGAGATATGAAAATTATATTGAACAAACACATTTCTTAGTTAAAAATATTTCCTTCTTCGCAACTAACTATAACTCGAGTATTTCCGAGCACTCCTTAATCGTCTTGGACATGGTTGTTTATAAATACCTCTGGACAACCTGCAAGATTTTGCGGATTTTAGCCGTAGGTACATTCCAATGGTATACTCGTTAACACAAATAATCCAGAATTAATTTTATGCAGAGATATCATTTTGAGGACATAGCGATGTATCTATTTCTCGTAGAGTGTTATTAATAATGTTGCAGTTCATATGGAAATTTGTCTTAACAACGTTCACGAATAGATGTTTGTATTAAAACCTTGTTTTATGAAATCTCAAGTAAGGGATATTACGAATCATTCTTCAGAAAGAGCAATATTATTTACCGTGACTCTATAATTATATGTTCCTTGTTTTATCAAAATATATTCTTTTGGAGAGTAAATCAATGCTGATCTTCCGCTGAAAAGGTCTCATTGCTGGTAATCCAGTGTAAACGGTTTTTAACCGAATAAGCATTGCCAAGACACAACCGCGTACCTTTTCTGAAACTGATGTTAAAATAATTGAAAAAATTCAATGCTGTAAATTAAAAAAGAAACCAGAGGAATTGGGTGACAGTGGAAATAACAACTGATTTTTACGTATGGATTTAGAATAAAGTAAACACAATGAAATGCCGAAGAAACGATGTAATATAGTGATAAATAAATGGTTATTTTTGAAACTATTATAAAAAATTCCC
>WURS02447392.1:0-14440 GCA_011762765.2 Rhinocypha anisoptera
TTTTTGTAATGTATTATTTCTGTTTGTTGTATATTATATTTTTTTCTGTTTTGTTTTATGTACTGTATTCATACAGCTAATGTAAGAGGCCTTTGTGCTGTTTTTGGCTGTTTTTTTTTAATATAAATAAATCCTCGATAAACTCCATAAAATATCGACTGGTTCGCTTAAAAGAAATGGAAGCCTTCTTACACCACGCATATAGCAATAGTTATCAATAGAAATATACCGGAATTCAGTAATAAATGTTGAGGATCCCCTGCAAACTTGGGAACGTCTCTGAGCTCAACAGAGATGGAGAAATACTGTTTTCATTGGCATCCAAAAGGCAGAAATCGATCTGCGATAACATCGTTAATTTAACGCCCGCATGTTTCGTAAACTGGTAGCATGTCAACTAATTGAATTAGGGTGTTTTGCGAACGAAGAACTCCCAAGAAACCCCACCGTCATAAACAAGGTGAAAGATTGCCTTGAATAGTTCCGGCTACCGCGAAGAGTTCCGGGCGCCCAATTATCTCCAGCTTTCCCCACTTTCGATTAGCCTGAGGCCAGAAGATCTGACCACGTCGCAATAAAGAAAAGATCCGAATTCCGGGACAAGGCCGGATTCAGGTTCAAGAAGCTAATTACTCAACTCCCACTCCGCCCCCCACTCCCCTAAGATTTCCGTCGAGGGGGAAAATTAATCCCTGGAGCTCGCCCCACGTGGTGAGCAGGTCTAACAATCTCTCGCTCTCCCCAACCTAGATTTAACATTCCACCATTCCTTTACTCAACCTCATATACATAGGGGATACTCCAGTGCCCCTCATTTTTTCCGAACGAAAGCGGCTTAATAAATCCTATGAATAAAACCTTCATAAATCGGCTGAAGATCCCGGACTGCCTAACAATTAACCCCTGAAAGAGGTGTAGGGGAGTAGAGCTCCCCCTTCGAACATTGTCAGCAAAGAAAATATGCATGGAAGGTGTCGAGATACAGAGCAAGACATCAGGCCGAATGCATCATTGCTAGAAAGAGAATGCAAATATTAAACAGGGTAAGAGTTTTCGAGGATCAGATGTACGTACATATAGAGATCATTGCTATCAATCTTCGACGGTCACACAAAAAGAGCATGAGAGTAAAAAGGGAAACTATGCGGAACACGAAAAGTCGCAATACACGTTCTCCTATGGGAGACTGGGGGGTATATAAGGAGACTAGCATAGAAGGAAGATGGCATTAACTAAAGAAATCAATTGAAGGTGAAAGGCGGGTTGTCACGCAGAGAACATAAGTTGGCCACAGTAATTGACGCGTGTATGAATCCTTGTAGACGAATAAAGTACAATAATCCCAGAATCAAAACTGAGAAAGCCATTTAATTATTAAAAATATGAGGAACTAAGTCAAATGAGATTGATCGAAGGCCAAGGAAGGCTTCTGAGAATAAATTAATGGCAATGTGAATAATGGAAACATCGAAACGGATTTACTTTGTGAAGCGTAGCTTCCGATATCGAAAAAACGAAGTTCAATAACATAAGACATTCGAATGGAACACTAAGGCACAGGAAAAAATGAGAGTGGAACGTCAGGGAACTTCTCAAAGGGCCCAAAACCTTCAGAAGACGGCTTGATAAAGGATGAAATAGACCGGAAGACGATCAGGGTCCGGAGATGAATTCTGCAAGGTTGTAATAGACCTAAGGGAAAACGAGGCGTTCAGAGATGAGAAAATCAAAGGGGAAATTATAAACGGGCTCAAAAGGAAAATAGAATGATAAAGTATTTGAAACAACCTAAGAGAACTATGAGAGAGTACAAATGCAAGTTGCCTTCCAGGGTAGTATACTGTTTTCAATACCGAACACTGAGAAATGTTAAGAGCACAGGACAATTAATTTTGGCCACATGCGTCGAAAATACCAAAATGAGCAATGCAGACCTCAATGAAGGAGTGAAGAAAATCTTTCATAAAAACAATTCGGATTCAAGAAAAAGAAGCGGGGGAGGCCATACTCAGCTCAAGAGTACAAACAGAAAAAAATTATATGTACATGCCATCGTTATACTATATGGTCTCGGCGAAGAACTTTGACAAAGTCGAATGTAGTAGCTGCATTTTTGTAGTTATGGTGTGTCAAAAACTTTGGTCATATCGAAGGAAAACGGAATTGGACGAACACAGCAACCCAGCCCGGGGCGGGACACAAACCCGCAACCTTTCGGCAAGAGAGCGTGTTAACCAACAGGCTAACCCGGTCGATTCTTCGAATGAAACGAGATGCTCTAGATGCAGGAAGGTATAATGATAGATTAATACGACGGAAGAACTATCTATTACCTATATAAGAATCAATTCCCAATAATCTCAGTGATAAGAAGAAGAATTGGTTACAGATTCAACCACTTACCAGAACATTATACAATATACGTAGATGCCTGGAAGAGGTAATAAAATAAACGGAATCAGGGTCAAAGAATATGAAATCAACGAGCTGCTTCGCTTCATCAAAGACATCGCAGTCAAAATAAAGAATCCGAGGAGACCTCCAAGCACCCCTGAATATAAAGGACCCAGTAATTCTGGAATATAGTCTGAATTCATTCGTCAGTGAAAAACTGAAATCCTACTAAGAAGGGGTTTATGAAGAAGAGTAAACTATTACACTCAAAAAAGATAGGTATGAGCACATTTTGGCAGAATTATTGAGGTGAGTTCTCGGGCCAAAGACCGAAATTTCTTTTATCGACAACCGATAAGAATTCGCAAAAAAAATAAAATGTAGGTATACAATATGGATGAGAGACATGGGACATCGAAACGAGCGAATAATAGATGCCTTCGAAACATGGCACTGCGAAACACAAGGTCAAACGATCAAATAAAGTTAGGTGCGAGGATAGGGGGGAAAGAGCAGTATGGAGATTATGACGACAAATACGACAGGGCGGATATCGAACGTCATCTTGGGTAACACAGACTAGTAAGAAACATAAGAGAAATTAAAACTGAAGGTGACGTCACCAAGGAAGATGAGGAGACGAGTATACAGGGCAAACGACGGAGGATGGGGAAAAAAATTTATCAGCAGTTAGGGGAATTAATTAGAGAATAGGGTAATTATTGAATAGAGTAGAGTGAATGGTTTTAGTCAAATACTATTCAAAATGAAATACTTATGTTGATCACCGCCAATATGTTCAACGGCTGAAAATACTAACGTTACGACGATTAATTTGCAAGTGAAAATTGGAAGGTTATTAAATAACTTTGATGTTTCTTTTATTAAATGGAATTAATAAATAATTTGTTACGCCCCCTCCACCAGGGGACACAAAAAAGACTTTCTATAGACGAGAAGACGTAGGTAGCATCAATACGATTACAAAACCTTAATAAATTGTAGCGGCAAGAAAATGCCTAAACTAAGGAGAGGTTAATATTTATACGATCTTAGCATTCCTGCTGCCCCAGTACTTTTGTCCCTTTCGCAGGCATGAAACGGAGCGGGATTTATATAAAGGAGGGGCACCTTGGAGTAGGGGAGGCCGGCACATTTCGTAAATTCAACCCACCTTGCATATTGATGAAGCATCCATTAAAGAAGGGAGTGGGAGATGAGGGTAACGCGATAACTCCAGGGAATTCCGAGGCCTGGGGTAATATTCCAATTTATTTATTATGGGACTTATTTTTATTATTATGGGATTTATCATGTAAAATGATGGCATTAGACCGAGTATGAAAAGTTACATTTCGTATGAAATAGTTTCAGCCGTAACTAGGCGGAATTTCTCCATCGCACAGAATTAAAAAAACAACAACACTTCAATTCCACATAAATAAACTTCATTTCCATGACCTAGGTTTCACCACAGAGTCACCTGATAATGCCACACTGTGGTGATAAAGTTTATTTATGTAGAATTGCAGTGTTGCTGTTTTTTAATTCTGTAATTTACATATCGTCGTTGACATTTTAACACATGTAAGTTACAGTTGCAGTTGTTACGGTTTTACAATATATATGTGCATATATATAATCATATTTCCCATAGTGCATGGATATACATACTTTAATCTACGTCTCAATGTTTACACTACGGCCTATGACTTTCTAATTGTTGGCACTTTTGGACGACTCTTGCTCACTTGTCCAAAATCCCCTCTACTATCACAACTTTAAGAGTGTCAATACTTCCCAATAATCTATAAATCTGCCTGTTTCGTAATGTCCAACAACTTTCTTAAGCACACAACCAAATTTAATCCACGTCCGGTTGGTCTTTCTCTTTACCCAACGTATTTTGTTTTCGATTCACATCGATTCCCGCGCGCTAAAATGTTCCAACTCACCCTGCGTTTGGTTTTCAGATTTTCGCTGAAACTCCAAGCGTGAAATTCCGCTTTCGGAATTTCCTCCGCTCCGAAATTCCGCTTCCTCTCGTCGCGTTGTCCATCGATGACGATAGTTTCTCCAGCCATTCTTCTTCGCGCCTTCAGATCAGAAGTCATGACGACTTCTCTCAACGTTTGTCCAGAAGTTCTGCTCAGGTCTTCAGAAGCCAGCGGCAATTCTGAGGAAACTGTCGCTATCAATAGACAACTCAACGTGGAGGGTATTACAAAAGCAGAGTTTCACACTTTGCCCTTGTCTAGGAAAAATAAAATTACTGATCTGTAAAAACCAATGGTGCATGGCAACGACTTGACTATTTTTTACGCCTCGACTTGACTTAAAAAGGAAACGCGATGAAACCATACTCTTATCCCGCTCCCCCTCCTGTTGGCAAATTTTGGTGCTAGGTGTGCTACGTTACATTTACCTCACTTAAGTCCGACTCACTACTGTTTTGATCTCATCAATACGACTAAAGAGCTATTTTAGGCTTATTATTATTAAAGAGCTATTATTAGGCTAAAACTATTTTTGTTTTTCCAGGAGTCAAGGCGAGACAGGAATGCTACGTATAAGGGCGAATGCGAATCAAGCATATAATTTTGCGAACTCAACCATCACTCCTCTCTCTCTCAACCGAAACTCGCAACGCAAACTGCAAGCTCACTTCCAATTGGTGTTCAAACAAAAACGGAAGACAGATAAAATTGCGACAAAATTAAAGAATACATTAATCGGGTTTTGCATGGAGGTGGTAGCCATGTTACCCTAGAAAGGGTCAGTTTAAGATCCTGAAACAAATGGCAGTTACTTCCCAACCCGTTTATTGTGGATCAAAAAAAATTTCGAGGATGTACTTGAAAACTAAATAAAATTTTCTACCGAGTTAATACCACATATTATTTAACTTCTTTTACGTTAAAATTTATACAGACTGCAATTTTCTCAGTAATTGGCATGGGATGTTAGAAGTGCTACTGCCATGACTATCGCGAGTTAGAGACAAATCCTTTCAATATAGCTCCGAATCCTCGAAGCTCACGTAATTTAAAGTGCACGTTTTTATTGGATGCTGGTAAATTTTCGAGAAGTGATACAGAAAACGATGAGCGGATTGGCGTTTGCAAAAACTAATGCGAGGAAAGTATCAGTATTTTTTATCTCGAGGTTAACTGATAAGCGGTATAATTTGAGTGTCGTCCAAATGAATGTAACATCTTTTCCTGTCGTGAGCTTTGTTAAATTATATTACCATTACGATGTCACTCGCAAAACTATTGCTTCCACTAGATTAAAAGCATTGTACTTCCGTAAATAATATTTAAGAAGAATAATTTAGCATGGGACTGATAAAGAAATTAGCATATCCCACCAACAGACATTCATGTGTACTTCCATTTAAGGAAGGAAAAGAAAAATATACCACCGGAAACGCGTTTATTTTTTCAATTGACCCGAATGTATATCGATAAATTCACTAGTGCAATTAGATGTCTATTAATAATGGCCGGCTACCAACTGAGAGAAAATAGATATCCTTTCAAAAAGGATTATTTACGATGGTTCTAGAGCAACAGTACCGACATTTAAACATCCAGTAAGCACAGCTCATATTTACCCATGCTAAAAATTCTAATAGAAAGATTCGGAAAATTTTAAGCGCCCATGAAAGATGCTCTGGGCTGATACTGCATCATCACATGTCTCGGGATATTTGGACATTCCCAAAAACGAAGCGTAGTTAAAGGGAAATGAAATTTTTATTTACGACGTACCGATCGTACACCTGTTCCGTAAAGAAGCTGGTTGAAGAGGTCTTAGAAAAAGCCTTCACGCTGAAAACATTATGATAAAGTTCCTCCTTTCATTTTCCTTAGTTCATATCCGTACCTGTTATATCAAATCTTACATTCGCGGAGCTAAAATCGGCATAATTTCAACAAGAGAGAGAAAATGATTCATACAAATTTCAGTGAATTATTGGTCTCGTAATGTAAGTTTGATTTATTACCCATCTCACTTCCCTGTGTAGAGACTACTTGCTTACGAAGGACTAACTAATATGAACTCCATCATAGAGCAAGTGTGTTACCCTTAGTAATGACTTCGATTTTCCTTTCCGATTCAGTACATTTCCAATATCCGAATTCGACATGTGACACTAGACACCAAGAAATACATAAAACTCTCTACAGGATTCAATCCTGTTTAAGAAGGGGTCCGACTAACAGTTAGAGTGCTACACTCCGCCTGACTTCACTGTCACAAACATTATCACAAAGAAAACACCACAAACCCCCTTTGTGGAAAAAAATCCTCCATGAGAGTTTTTTCATTGAATACCGCCAGGGCATCCTAGGGTGGGTGAAAGGAGGTATATTTTGCCGTATTTTCCCGAAGAAAATATGTCGGGGGAGAATTTCCAATATTTTTCTTTCCCGTGGGAAGATTCTCCTGGGAAATTTCCCCTCCCCACCCCGTTCCCCGCCTCCGCGTGTCGTTCAACTTCAATAATAACCCAATCAATGTCCATACCAAGAGCCCTCCCACACGATCCGACACGGCCACCACCACCAACGCCTCTCACGGACCGCATACTTTCGCTTTAATTGAAAAGGAGTGCCGCTTCCAAATAACGGTGGGAGTCGGTGACCTTCGTCCAGGAGACTCGGGTGCCTTGACCACTTCTGACCGCATAAAAATTTTCTCGATACGTACCGTAAGGCGGCGACTCGGCTCTCGGATGACACGATAGTTTCGTAAGCGTTGAATTTCTGGAATCCAAAAAAAAATCTTAGATTAACTTGGGTATGCAGGGAAGCACTGTCATGGGAGAGAGCAAGCACGAGATCATTTGGCAAAAGAAGCGTCGTTGAAAAATAAAAACCAATGAACGTAACAGGGAATTTCAACTTTTAGAAGAAACGATTTAGAAGAAATTTAAACTTTGCTTTTTCCACACAAAGATCCTTCATAAGTGGAGTTATTTATATTTTTCTTTAGCTAAAGTTATTTTATGTGGAAATAGCAAAGTTGAAATTTCTCCTACTTCTACATACTACCCTGCGAGCCGCCCAAGGACCTGTTCTAAATTCCATATTATGAATGATTTCCATAATGACCGTTACCGTGAACGTAGCTAAAACGTAGACGAGCAATTATACTTGAACTTTATGAATTCGGAGTGATTCGAAAGGAACCATAACAACCAAAGAGACCACAGAAGAGCAACAGCGGGAATAAAAATTGCCACAAATGGACCACTGAGGAACAGAGATAGAATTCAACCCTGTTCGATCGTGTTAGTTCCAGTTGGCATAAAAGATTACACACAAAGGTAGGCTATTTAAAAACTATCAGGTTAACTATTTTCGCTAAGATGACTTTCAATATCCATAATCGGTAATGCTAATTATTAATAATAACTATGACAACAATAATTTATTAATTACAACATGCCTTTATTGATCGTGAACGATTAACACTTCCACGAATTAATATATGCCTTGATGTTACCAAAACATAATCCTAAAAACAATCAATTTCCAAAATGATAATAGGCTAGAGGTAATTTTCCCCGTAGGCAAATACTTTGGACAATCGTGTTTCTGCCAAAATTAGAACATCAAAAGTGAACAACCAGATGAGCAACAAAATATCCTCGAATAGAACTTCCCAAAAGGAGAGGAGAAAAACAGTGAGGGAAGCAACTAGTCGTTATACTCCACCTGTTGATCCCTCTGGCCTAGTTTCATATCGAGCTAAACATGTTTTTAGACGCGAAACTGAAATAATATCTGAGAAAGATTTTAATATTTCATTTAACATTTGGCAGCATGAATCCAGAGAGAATATGCTTCACTGTTTATTTTCCAAGCTACGACTACCCCACATTTTCATATTCAATTTACTTAACCAAAACTAGTTATTTACATGACGCTTACACCTCACACATAAACCATTCCAAGACTGCCGACAGTTTAAAATAACAAAAACACGACCCATTTACCTCTCCCCACTCCCTGAACTAAAAGCACTTCTAAGTGTCTGCTGAAGACGGGAGGAAAGGCGACGAGATATAATGACAACCACAATGCTATAATTCTTACAATAAAATTACAACTTAACTGTATCAATCTACACCTACTCAATTAATGTACAAATCAAGATGCTAATTAACTGCATGTGAAAAAGGAAGACCAGCAAATTATATCATAACTAATATTTAATATTAAATTAAGGAGATATGCTAAATTATAGATCGTGTACCTGTAGGTAATAGAATCAAAAATGGGAAAGTACCGTATGTGTGTTGATTAATACGATTCTTCGTCAACCACTCCTTCATTTACGATCGCGGACGACTATGCAAACCGAAACTTCGATTCACACGTCTATTACTTGTTTGCGTCCGCTTTAATGTTTTGCTATTATCCCACTCACAAAACACCGACACAGATAAGCTAATTTAGGAGCATCAGATAGGATAATCCGGATAAGGAAAAAGACACACAGCATGCTGAATAGCGACGGCAGTGCTTTTCGCAATTCGTATCGCTTGGCCTCCACGCATGACGGCGTTCAACGCACAGGGGTCACACAAGGCTGGACCTAAAAAATATCCGTAATCCATCGGTAGCAAATTATCATTTTATACTTTTAGACGTTAAGGGAGAAATTAAGCTGGGAAACATACATTTATCTTTCCTCTTTCGAAGGTAAGATTATTACTTGACGCGGGGAACCCAAGGGGGCTCAAGTTGCCAGAAGTATATGTTTACCTTGTCAGGGAAATTAAATGTAAACAGGACAATCCTCGCAAATCATTCCCTTTCGTGCTTCTTAAAATCTTAATTAGTGACGCGAAATCTTTCTCCAAAATAACGGAAGGCATTTAAGGGGATCTTCAAAGGGTAAAAGGTCGACCGAAACATTGTACCACCAGTGGCAGAATTTCGAAGATTTCCACAAGATCAATATCATTTGAACTCAGGCAAGATAAACCACGCATGCCGGTTACGTAGGTGGATTAGTTGAACCGGGGTCTTTTCGAGAGTTAAACCTGTAAGAGAAATCTGGAACGGGGGTTTTTGTAGAAAATAAATCCCTATACACATATTTCTTTCTGCTTTCCTACTTTATTTGACGTAAATTCAGAGAGGAAAATTTTCATTGACTCTCCACTGGTTAAGACTCGAGCGATATTGACGAAGAGTACTATCTTTCCAGAATCGTAAGGGATACTCTCTTCATTAAAATATTGGAGACAAATTGTGAGGTAATTGTAGTATTTTTCAGAAACTGAGAAGTTGAAGTTAACAAAAAACGCAATTCCTGAGAGAATTGAGTTTTATAAAATTCTGATATTTAACAATAGCTTATAACTCACGACCGCATTATCTTTGCGACTTCCAAATATTCATGAAAAACAAAAAATTCACCACTGCCTAAATACTGATTTATTATTGGACTGAGTTGGTGATTTAAAGATTTTTTCTTGAATATTCTTCCTTGTGAGTTGAGAAATTTACCGACAGTTCTACGATTATTTCCCGCACGACGAATATTATAATAAGTACGTTATGCGAATATTTTATCTTCGCCGCATATATAACCAAGAAAGTTTTCATTGTGATTTGTAAATGGGAGTATCAACTCAACGTTTCATTTGGTGTGAGAAAGATGGCGGCTATAATGAATTCGTAATTGATTTTCATATTAACCCATCTATGTTAACGATGTCTCCCTTAATCATTCGTTGTTCACTGACAACATGATAATAAATAACCGCGGTGCATTGCTGACATTGCATTTTCGGTGTAAATTCATCCCTTCTTAGACTACTAGCTGTGTATTGGAGGGAATTTCTATATAAAGCTGTAAGTGACCGTCTAGACTTTATGCTAAAAATTTAATAAAGTCCTATCATTGTCATCCGCTATATTCATGCGCCGTCGAAAACATCACCACAATGACCCAAGTCCCTATATTCGTCAGTGAAATCAAACACTGGGTATTACGAAGACATTTTCTTCCAGCATAAATTAATTTTCAAGATGCATATTTATCAATAATATAAAGTGCATTAATTAATTTATTCACATGTTCCGGTGTAAATAATGAGCATGAAATTTATGAGATGCGGAAATCGTTGAGCTACTAACTTTCGCGGAAAATGTCATCACTGTACGTTCAGGAGCCAGTAAGTTTAGGGGATATGCTAGTATAAATCAAGATTTTGATAAATATTTAATAATAAATTGAGTTTCACGATCCATTCGAAAAAATAATTTCACACATACATGATGTACTAAAAAATGATACTGTAGTTGAAGCGATACCAACATACGCACCGCGTTTGCGAAGGGTAATCAGCTAGAAAAATTCATGAAAGAATTATATATGCCGTGCTTTTGGTTGTGGAGGAATTTTATTTAGGACAATCAATCATTCATAGCGATTCTTGGTCATCTTCCATTTCACATCTGCTATGCTAACGTTCAGACAGAGCTAAATTCAATTATGCGAAATACAGCCTTGCATCATTACGTGATATGTATGGTGGCTATGCACGTGATACCGTCTCGTCTCTGGGTGTGCACAGGCAATTGATTTTGCAAAGGGAAGATGGCAAGAATGGCACCACCAACATTAAGGGCTCCCTTTAGAGTGCACATTACCATCAGTTTGATCAAATGTGTGCATTAATAAAAATTATTAAATGTGCTCAAATACAACGCTGATTTACTTTCGAGTAAAAATTTATTGCGAGTTTGAACAAAAAAGGGGATTGTTCATGGTGACCGCGAACTCCATTAGTTTAGCAGAAATGATAAAACCTATTAGCGACTTATCTAAAAGGCATTCGATTAACATTACGTACTATTGGCATTCATAGCAGAAGAAAAGTCCTGGGCTCATGGGAAAGTGCCATGAAAGGAGACATCGTCGTCGAGCAGCTAGATTTGCGAAATGTTGTTATGATCAACGTAGCAGTGTAACGATGTTATTGGAGGAGTTAAGTTTGGAGCCTCTCGTCATAGGTTAAAATATATGTTAAATTTATTAATAAAATTAACGATATCAGGCTTCACTTCATGGAAGTTGTAAATACCCATGTTTGGAATAATATATATGTCGTACTTATCCACAGAAATTAATTCTCCGTACAACGCGTTTCGCCGTTCTACGACATCGTCAGGTACATATTGAATATATGTACAGCCACTCCCCTACTAATTGGTTCCCTTGTGTCCAACGGCGAAACGCGTTGTACGGAGGATAAATTTCTGTGGAAAAGTACAATGTACATATTATTCCAAACATGGGTTAAATTTATTGAGTTTATTTGAGACGGATTACTTCAATGAACAGGTTAAAGATACATTGCAAACCCCGCCATGCAACGGTAGATCAGATCACGCACGTAAAATCAGGGTGACAGATTGTAGAGCGGATAGATTTAAAATTTAATTTTCCCACGCATGATAAAAGATCAAAATAAACATGGTCCTAGTGATCGATAGGAAATGTATTGTATAAAATTTGCAGTTATTTTGAATGCAGGTTAATTATAGGTAGTTCGGCATCGTTCCCGCATGCTGTGAATAATGTTTTCCACAAGTAGTTTCCTCCTGCGTGAAAAAATTTCCATTTTTCCATGTGGGGGTGTGCGTGTATGCCGGTGACACACCCCCCTGCCGAACGCCCTCACGGCGGCTTGCGGGGTAGCACGTAGATGCAGAAGCGTCCTTCTTGTATAAGTCAAAGTTTTTAGTCAGACCCAAAGAGGACATGAGTCCTAAAATGGGAATTTTTAGTTGTGTTTTAAATGTTCAAATTGTAATTAGCACAAATATATTATAGTGTAAAACTGATACTGTCAATAAAAACCTTTTGAATTTGAAGCGACATACAAACCCTGTGGGTGATGGATGACTTGCCCATCGAAACATCAGCAGCAATGCAGAGTGTGACCTGATGGAGAACCCGAGTAACCTTCACCAATGCAATATGTCAGGAAAGCATCAATTCCTTCTCCAATTTAGTAAACATTCAAAATATTTTTTTTGTTAATTTCAATTATCCTAATTTGAAAAAATTGTATTTGTTCTCAGATTATCATGGCCTGTATTCAATGATTTTTATATGTTATCAGGAATTGCAACACGTTGGTTGGCTTTTGCTGAGAACAGTTTCTGCTTTCAACCTGAAGATACCTGCTGTAACACAGGCAAAACTGGTATCAGAAAAAGTCAATTCGGCACCAACCCGGATAACTTGGAAACATCAAGCCTCATGTGGGCCACCACAATGTAACATAATAGTAATATAATAATCAAAGTTAGCCTGGGGGTATTGTTTTAAGGGTGTGGTGGCCTATTTCAGTTTATATCTTTCGTGTATGGACTCTCTAAAACCTAACTCCCTGAATGCCTTACACAAACTCCTACTGCTTACCTCTTGACACTGGCACAATAAATGTCACCAGTAGTAATTAAACTGAAATGGCTCACTCCTAGCAGCTTACTTCCAGTAAATTCAGGGAAAAAGCACAGTTTTACCACCATACTTCATGATTCTGACATAGAAAGGTATCGTATGTCCCGGCCTATAAGACACACCTTCATATAAAACACACCTTGATTTATCAGGTTAGAATTTATGAAAAAAAAACTTAAATACTGTATTTCCAGGCCTATAAGATGCACCAGGGCATAAGACGCAGACTGATTTTAGAGCACATTTTGGAGTAAAAAAAGTGCGTCTTATAGGCCAGGAAATATGGTACATTTCTGGCCTTTAAATTTTCAAACCATTAAAGTCACATAGTTATTACAGGGTTTGTCTTAAGAGTAGTCAGACTAATTTGATGACAACAAATTTATTGTCGTAATTTATATGACAACTTAATATTCTTCAAAGTAGCACCCTTGTGCATCAACATGCACCTTCATTGGTTCTGCAACTATTAATAGGCTTTCTGGAATGTGACAACTTGAATACTGTTCAGTTCCCTCATCAGTGCCTATTGTAGTGCCTGGACTATGCTATAGTGATGTACTTTCAGTGCCAACTTTAGGCATGGGAAGAGGAAGAAGGATGGGAGAGTGACATCTGGCCTGAAGGGTGGCTGGGGCAGTGTTTTCAAGTATTTGAGCCAGGCACTCTACCATGATGGGTGTGGTGTGTCTCAGCACATTGCAGTGGTGGAGCTTCCATGAATTGGCTGGGTGGATGAGGACAATTGATATTTCTTTCAGTCACTCAAGGACCTACATATAAAATTGAATTCACAGACATATCCAGCAATCATCCGAACACTCAATCAGCTATCAGAGTCCAGAAGAGTATTCACCTTCATCAAATTGTCCTCAGTTTTGTTCATTGAAGGATGCCCTGAATGTTCTTCATTTTCAACAATATCTCTTCCTTTTTCAAATAAATATTGCCACTCAAAAACGTTGGATCTCACATGGTATCATTGACGTAAGCTATCTGAATCATGCTACGTGTCTCAATTGCAGCTTTACTGGGTTATTGACAATATTTAATCACATTGTACTGTTCAATTAAACGATTCATGCTGGAGCATGACAAGATCAAGACTGCAGTTCACTTAACATGCAATCTACAGTCTGCAAAGGGTTGAAGCTAGCTGCTGGTGGTTACCGGGCTTCCCTGACAGTCCCCGCCAGCACGCCCACCCATAGAGAGACCCCCCTGCATCCCTTCATATGGTCATTATAAATTCAGTCAGACTACTTTTGGGACAAACCCTGTAAGTCAGATGCATTCCTTTCGTATATGAGGGTAAAAATAAAGGTAGAAAACATAAAATTCATGGGTAATTCATATAACTAACAAAGGCAAAATAACCATGACTGAATAGTCAAAAAATACCAAACTCACTATATAACAAATACAGAGAACACAAAACCAATCACATGTATGACAAATAAGAGTCATATGTAAAACACATTTAAGTTTCAATGGAGGAATTTTACTACTCAGGAGATATATTAAATGATGCCTATTTATTGGTCTA